>JAUMHR010002794.1:0-14923 GCA_032361145.1 Enteromius fasciolatus
AATATTTGACCGAGATACAACTATATGAAAATCTGGAATCTGAGGGTACAGAAAAATCGAAATGCTGAGAAAATCACTTTTAAAGTTGTCCAAATGAAGATCTTATCAATGCATAGTACTAATCAAAAAATAAGTTTTAATATGTTTACAGTAAGAAATTTTCTAAATATCTTTATGGAACATCTTGATATCCTAAGGATGTTTGACAAAAAAGAAAAATCAATCATTTTGACCCATACAGAGTATTTTTGGCTATTGCTACAAATATACCCCAGCAACTTAAGACTGGTTTTGTGCTCCAGGGTCACACACATATATATATATATTATTTTAAATAACACAAATAATAAAAAAATACGATTGGACTCTATAAAAGTGGTCTCTGCTTGTTTGCATGTCTTTAAACAATATATGTATATGATGTTTTGCAAGCGTGGAAGTGTTCAGAACAGCACTAATCACACAAAAACTCCTAAAACACAAAGCAAACTCCTATAGTCGTCCTTCCTCTGTTCCGGATAGCATAACTGCACTTCAGTCCCCAGCTGTACAGATGTGCCCGTGTTCGGGTAGTTCTCCTGAAAGTCACTTTTAGTAAAAGAGACACCGACTGTGCAATGAGGAGTGACAGAAGCCCTGCGTTCCTCCACGCTTCACAGAGCCCAGAGCTCTTAGAGTTCTTAAAGGGACTCCTGAAATATGTTGTGTGGGCGCTGTCTGATGTGTCAGGTGCTAGTGCTGTCTCTTTCTTTCTTTCTCTTTCTTACTTTTTACAGCCGAGTGAAAAAACAGAGGTAGAGAGAGAAAGGTTGGCTCTCGCCTTTCAGGCATGATCACCAAAGACTCGACTGGCTTTGATTCCCTGCATTTTTATTAACCGTTGAGGTTACGTTTTTCCTCTGTATTTTTGGGGAGGGAGGTGGGGAACAAAACAGCCGTGGAGTCTGGCAATCAGAGCCGAGCGGCCGTCAAGGCAGCCTTCAAACTGTCATTTGCCTCCTCCCCAAATTGCTTCTCTTCCTCCTCTCCTCCCTCCCGTTACCTGGCGGGGTTCTCAGAAGCCGAACGAACGGCAGACAATTGCCTTTGTGCATCCTGCTGTACCTGTCACCAACCCACAATTGAGACATTAATCATTTCCCTGATTATAGCTAAAAGATTAGTTTTTCTACCTTTGTCTTCTCTCGAGGAGGAGAAGAAGAAGAAAAAAAAACGCTTGACACGTGCACCGGCGGAGAGATTGGGTAATGAAGTCTGGAGACGGATTCCTAAAGCGCTGTGCACCGCTATCTGAGCCGATCACAAAGGCACTTCAGTTTTTTCCTCCTAAAACGAAGCGATCAGACGCTCCCACCAATCAGTGTCAAAGACCTCCCCAGATACCTCGGATAAGAGCGTGCTCGCAAAAAAACCAACATGAAGAACATGAACTATGGATGATAAAAGCATCTTAGCATTTAACAGAGCCACAGGCGTTTTTCTGCAGTCGTGCAGATGCTTATAGTTGTTCTACATTCGCCCTTCTTTCCAGCCGTCTCATTTTTTGCCGTTGTATGTTCACATGCGCTTGTACTTGAAAAACAAAGGGCATAATTCAGATCTGGTGGGCAGCTCTGCTCAGTCATTACCGTGAAACGTTTTGTTTTCCTGTGTCAGTTTGCTGTGACGGGTTCAGAAGAAGATATCATGCTGTTGATACTGTACATCACCTTTCAGTCAAGCAGATAAGGCTTGTGTATTAAAGGAAGTGTTATATATATATATATATATATACAAGAATATTTGGTTATATTTAGTCTAAAGGTCTTTGCACGCTGCGTTAAACATTTTCACGTTAAAAAATAATTACGACTTAACATTGTGTCAATCACATTTACACATGCACTTTTTAGGATGGTGAATAGGAAAAACATATGAAAATGTTTTAAATTTTAATTTAAAAGCCAAAAAAGGCTACTCTTTGTGTTATTACACAGCTCTCTTGAATGCTTGATTCTGATTGGTCAGTTGAGACATTTGCAGGTTCGTTCTTTTTAAATAATAACCGCTCCAAAGTAATAACGCATAGCCGGTACTACTTGTATGTTTAAAATCCCTCTGCGCCAACAAAGATTACCGTTTGGCGCCATCTTGTGACAAACACTGGACAACTGTTTGAATGTTAGTCACGTGGTACTATATCGTTTCGTGGAAGGATGAAAATGTTAATTTAAAACAAATATGCCAATAAAATGTTTGTTTTTTTTCCTTATGTGGCAAGTAGTCGTACAATAAGCGGGATAATGTACAGGCAGCCGGTGGTTATCGCATTATCCCTTACTTAAGTGCTGTGTAATATTAATTAATGTACTTACTATATGATTAGGGTTAGGATACTTGCTTACATTATGTGATGTGTAACAATGACACATTGGAATAAATTATTACCCCTAAAAAGTTAAATCTTGCCATTTACCATTCACCCTTGTGTTTTGGACCCCATTGACTTTCACTATTTATATACTGTATTTGTGTATATAGTATATATAGAGCGAGAGTCAAATTATATTTTCATAAATATATTCTTAAGTACAAATTTATTTTTCGCAGTCATTCCAAACCTGTCTTGTTTGTTACCACAATAGACATTAGTGGGGTCAAATGGTGTTTTTGTACCTCGTTGACTTTATGTATTGGGAAAAATAGTGTTCCACAGAGGTGAAGAAAGTCATGCAGGTTTGAAAAAATAAGGATGAGTAGCTGATAACAGAGTTTTCATTTTTGTCTGAACTATCCCTTTGAGGCATTAGTGCCAGTTTCACGGAGTAACTTAAGGCAGATTTTTGCCAGGGAGCACTATATCAATGCAACTCTTCATCCTAGAGCCGAAGAGAGATGCTTGGATTCATTAGTTTAGGCGGGTAGGACTGTGCTTTGCGTTGAGTCATGTGTCAGTCCATGCAAGAACCTGAATCCAATTATTTCAGAGAGACAGAAAAGGATCCCAATTATTTCCACAGCCAAATACCTGCAGCTACTGCAGCCTGGTCATGGAAGGACATGTTATTAGTCTGGTGCAGGCCCTGAAGTACAGCTTGGTTTTGACCCACTCAGTATCTGCATTTCCTTCTGCTTACAGCAGGTGTTATTTAAAATACAATTAAAACCTTCTAATTAAATCCAGCCATGTGGAAAGCTACATTTTCCCCCACTGTTGGAAAACTGGTAGCTTGATGTGGGCGGAAGTGAAGAAACAAACTGGTACAGCAAGACAAAATGTGACAACAGCCAGCCAGTTTAAAACAGATGGCATGCAGAGGCAGCGCTAGGCCCTTCCAGGCCGTGCCAGGCTGGTTGTGGCCACAGCATCTGTCTCGAAAGGACAGAGATACACACATACAGTTCAGTCGCATTACACCCGTATTTTGTCCTGCTAAGCTGGCCAGCAGCACAACGCGGCTTTTAGAATGGCTTTTTAATTTAATAGAACAAAGGTTGCAGGTTCAGTGTTTGGTAGGGGCGGTCCGTGAGCTGGAGAAGTGCTGGAACAGCCCTCCGCTGTCATCACTGTAGTAAGTAATAATTTAGTGCTCACTTTTATCCTAAGTGACTAACAGTACACTTACTACAGCAACAACATCTCTGAAGCGATCTGGTTTTAAGTGTCTTGCTCAAGGGCACAGTAGTGGTAGTTCATGGATCAGCTCTTGTGGGTCTGCAACCTTTTATCAATGTTTATAATCAGAACTACAGTAAAAAACATAAATATAGTGAAAAATATTACTGTTTTTTTTATTTGAATAAATTATAAGATGTGATTGATTAATATTAAAACCTTTAACACTCACTTTTATGTTTTTTTTCTACTATAAATACTATAAGTAGAAATTAATCAAAGTAATTAATTAAAATAATGCTCTAATATGATTAGCATGTTGGCTCCTCTTTCTTTTTAGCTCTGCTAAGAGTCAGTTTTTCGACAATATGAGTAGATCTCCATTTCCTCCGCGCCCTCTCAGTTACCTCACGTGGGGAGCTGTGGAGTGTGTAATGGGATTACAGGTTTTGATGACAGTGTGACTTTAGAGTTATTGAATCCCATTCATTTTTAACCAGATCCAGCCCCTCTGAGCTGCGAGAGAGCTTCTGTTATCACGCAAACACTGTGCGTAATGTGGAGTGCCTACAGAACAGATCTGAGGCCACGGCGGCGACGTCAAATATTGTTCAGACCTACACGCTGTTCAGTCAGCTGCCCTAGAGTTGTCATTTTGAAAGCGGGTTTTCTTTTTATGTTTGACTGTAGTAGGCACTCTAAGTCCTTCTATGAATGCTTGATATTTTGCGCTATTTGGAGATGTTCAGGCCTGGTAACCAGAAGGTTGCAGGTTCAATCCCTAGTAGAGTTTTTGACGAATATTTCGTTTAAATAAACTTTTGGAGATATAAAACGATACCTAAGTGCACCCAAAAGACTGTGTAGGCTGTTTTCTTCTGCTTTATTGTTCTTTCAGGTTCTCGGTTCGTTCCAGGAATCTGGCCTCAAGGACGAAAACATTTTCTACGCAATACACCCTGTAGTAGTGTTTACTTGTAATAGCACTGACCTAACAAGAAAGTATAAGCCAATACCAGTTAATCACTGACAAGGAAACCATCTTAATCTCAGAATATCACTTATTATTCACTCCTCAAGGGCCAGGTGAAGAGGAAAAGCAAAGGAATGAGGAAACAAGAGCTATGGAATGAGATGCACCCTCAATCTCGCGCAAAATCAAGTTTGTGTGGTCAAAATGAGTTAGTATCGATTGCGGCTTCGGCTGCGAGGAGCCAAGATGCGAGTAGGAGGTGTGGTGCTCGCCGGTCCTGCCGTGCTTTGAAGATATTTAGCTCTAATTAAGTTTCTCCCCTGAGCGTCGGGGAGAAGAAAGAAATGAGATGAAAACCTCCCGGCGCAGTCAGAGTTTCACAGCAATCAATTTTGTTGTTCGAGCGTCAGCGCTGCTCTCTGTTACTCTGAGAGAACGCTTCGGTGCCCGTGAACGTAGACTTGAGTGCATCCGTCAAGTGTGACTGCTGATGTTTATGCAGTACAGATCACTGTTGTCGCACACTTGAGGAATGAGAGGGCTGTAGTTTGCATCATTTCAGCTTAACAATGTAATCACATTGGATTTGGAGCCTAGCGCTTAGCGATACGTTAATATTTGTTGCTTAGGTTGCAGGTTTTCACTAAATGCACATTATAGTAGTTCAGTGTTTCTTAAACCAGTTTTTTACTTAAAATAAATGCATTTAATGTTAACTTAAAAAAAAAACCTGTATGATTTGTAAGTGTTATTTTAGTATCATTGATATACTATTATATTATAATATATATATATATATATATATATATATGTATTATAATAGTTTCTATTTTTAATTAGTTTTATTTTTATATTATATTATATTTATATTATTATTTGTTTCATATAAAACTATATATGTTTTTATTTATTCCATTTTTTGTAGTTTTATTTATTTTAGCACTTATTTAAGTTAAAATAAAAAAATAATGCCTTGGCAACTAGTAGAAATAAAATTAATTTATGATTGTTATTTTTGTTTAATGTGTTTAATGTTTCCTTTATTTCAGGAAACATTTTTAGTGTTTTTTTTTTTTATTTATCTTAACTTTTTCCAAAATAAGACGACCCGATGTTCTTGACTGGTTTTTCTCTAGATATACAGCTCATTTCTATTTCAAAGAACAAAGTCTCTTAGTAATGTGTAAAGTGAGTGTAATTTACACTTTTAATGTTTTCTCTCTGAGTTTATCCCTGATTTTCTACTTTAAAAGGTACTCTTTCCTTTGTTCTCCAGCTCCGTTGTTGTCTAACAAAAGTAAATGCATCTGCAATCTTTTCAGTTCAGTAAAACACTTGAAAACAGATGGTATCAAAGGGATCTTAATGGGAAAGAACTGAAGTGAGATGAAACAATGAATAACAATTACTCTCGAAAAATGCTGATGAAAATGAAGCGTATTTCTCTCTGTCTCTCTCTCATTTCCAGGTGTGTAAGGTTCTGAACATAACGACTATGAGCTGTTTGGCTCCCTCGCTGACAGCCGAGTACAGGCCGGGTTTGGATTCAGTCAAGCACGCAGACGAGTTTGGCTTCATCTTCAATAACGTGCAAGCTCTTTTAGTGTACAACAACACTAACTTCATGTACTACCCAAACCCTTACTTTGAGCCTCTCAGCACCAATGGCATCCTGGAACAGAAACCTGGCTCACCTATCATATTAAAGGTACGCTTATCCTCACACTTGACCTTTTGACCTGAGAGCTACACATCAGACTGTCACTGTATAAGCATATGCAATGTATTCATATATATGTATGCAGAAATATTTAATAGTTTAAGCTTTTAAATGTATCTAACCATCACTTACATTTGCTGTGTGTGTGTATTAGGGTAAAAATCTGGTTCCTTTGGCCTCTGGAGGAGTGAAGCTTAATTACACTGTTCTGATAGGAGAGACTCCCTGTTCAGTCACCGTATCAGAGTCTCAACTGCTGTGCGAACCCCCAAATCTCACCGGCCAGTACAAAATCATGGTAAGAAGTATGCAAAAATATGTATATGTCAATTTTTATTGAACACATCCACATCAAATCTGCCTAGTCTTTTCTGTGCAATATTTTTCAACCCATATCTAAACCGTATTCAGAAGTTGTTTGAAATCTGATTTCGGAAACGCGTCTTAGTATGAACTGCATGTGAATTATCAGGTTTTATTTAGCAAGGACTCATTTAGTTGATCGAAAGAGACAGTAAAGACATTTAGAAGGTTAAAAAAGATTGGTATTTCATATAAATGATGTTCTTTTAAACATTTTATTCATCAAAGAAGCCAAAAAATATTAAGGACAACTGTTTTTTTTCTACACTTAAAAAGACCAAATTGATCTTGGGCAGCAAATCATATATTAGAATGTTTTCTGAAGGATCCTGTGACATTGAAGTCTGAAGTAATGGCTCCATAAAATTCAGCTTTGCCTTCATAGGAATAAATTGTATTTTTAAATATTTTAAAATAGGAAACAAAAGTTATTGTAAATTGTAATCATATTTGACAGTACTGCCATGTCTACATTATTTTATCAAATCAGTGCAGCCTTCATTAACCTTTTCAAAAAACATTTGAATGTAGTTAATAGCTTTTTTATCTATCTGTAATTTTTTAACAGTCAGCTGTAATAATCTGCTGAAACATTTTCTCTGATTTCTGTTATGCTTTTACATGCTAGAAAAGCCCTTTAGTGCTTGTTTACTAGATGTGAAACCCGTGCTGTTGAGGGGGGTGTTAAATGTTCTGTTTAAACACTCATTATTTACTATTGTTGTTCCGCTTGTTGAGACGCAGACCAGACCTTCGGCAATGCCACAGTCTTGTTCCCGTCACCAGGCTCCCTAGAAACAGAAAACCAATTACTGTTATAGTGCTGCCCAAATCTCAACACAATGTGTACGTGTTTTTTTAGATTTTTGTTGATTCAGGGAGTAAGGTATATTTTTACACTGTATCTCTGTGTGTGCATTTATTCTTGATTGATTCTCATGTGTATATATATGTGGGTTTGTTCTCTCAGGTGCAGGTCGGTGGTCTGCATGTGTCCCCCGGCTCAGTAAACATTCTCTCTGACAGCCTCCTGACTCTTCCTGCCATTGTCAGCATCGCTGCCGGCGGCGGCCTCCTTCTCATCATCGTCATCCTTGTGCTTATTGCCTACAAGCGTAAATCCCGCGAGAACGACCTCACACTCAAACGACTCCAGATGCAAATGGACAACCTGGAGTCCAGGGTCGCGCTAGAGTGCAAAGAAGGTGAGGAAGACACAGGCATCACCCTTTCGCTATGTTGCATTATTGATTTATTTGTGTTAATTTGAGAGAAAATAATGTCATGTTTCATTACAACCACACAACATGACTGTGTGAGCCAAATTTTACAGTGCGTTCAACCTATACATACTCTTTTGGATAGATTAGTGTGTTTGGGGATTGCGCAACATCATAAAATGGATTGATGTTTCAAATAATAGAACATACTGTTAGCTGTGTTTGTTCTGGTCAGATTGCACCAATTAAATGTTTAGTCATGGAGCGATGCAACATACATCAGCATTTGAGGGTTTCAGGTGGCTCACAGATAAAAGTGTTTTACACACAGTGCAGACGAAAGAGCGTCCCTGACCTACGGTTAGCGGGTCTGGGAGGATGAGGTTTGTGTTGACTGATTCTGGAGCCGCAAGGAATTTAAGATGCAGAGGTATTAAAGGGGCAGATCGAGTCCTGCACTCCACGAACGCCGGTGAGAGAGTGAGTTTAAGATGAGAGAAAAAGCACAGAGACAGACTCCGGGCCGAGATGAAGAAGAGGACAGGTGAGGGGAGACGATAGAGCGAAGGCAGAAGGAACGTTTCAGAAAAGAGAAATAAGGAAACGTGATGAAAGAAAGCAAGAGAGATAGATAACTCCCTCAGGGAAGAGTGCTGCCCCAGGCTCTGTCAGAATGGACCCAATTAAAGACATCCCACCTCCAGTCTCCAGCAGCAGGGGACAAGCACTTCAGCAGCCTGCAATTTACTCTCTGTGTGTGTTTGTGTGAGTGAGAAAACCATAAATAGAGAGAAGCTGAGAGGTTATTTGGGTTTGCTCTCTTCGTCTGCCTCCAACAACCTTCAGGAACTTCAGAAAAACCTCAAACTGGACAAAACAAAGTCTTCAGAGATGCTAATGAGCTGTTCGGTGGTTCAGCTTTTGTTGTGTTTGGGCTTTTAGTGTGACTACAACAATAGAAGCCCACATATATCATATATTTAAAGTTAAACTTTATTTGCTAGTTTTAAATATTTTCTGCATAATATATTAGTGTGTACTGTGTGTGTTTATTATGTCCATATAAATACATATGCATGTACTGTATATATTTATGAAATATTTTATGAATATTTATAAAACGTTTTATTTATGTATTACATATATTTATATTGTGTATAATATAAATATATACATTTATAAATGTAAATAGTAATATATATATATATATATAAAAACAAACAAAACATTTTATTTTGGATAACAAATGTATCTAAATGAATTGTTTGACCATACTAATTATTATATATTTAAAGTATTGTAAAATAAGAAATCATATATTTTTGATGACAGTTACAAACACCGTTCTCTCTAAATTCTTGTTACTATAATATATGTTAATCTTTGATAACATTAATGTTATTGTTGTTATATTTTGATTTTCATATAAGTTTTGGATTTGAATGAATAAAAAATATGGTATTGTGCTTATACTTGTTTTTTCAAGAAAATATATAAATACAATACTATGAAACATGTAATTCATGCATTATGCACTTTCCATTGACATCTTTCAAATTTCATCTGAATTTTATCAAAGACAAATGAATCATAATTTACAGTATACTATTTTTCGATTAAGCTTTTCTTGATTTTGTAGCAAAACATGACCTGGACATAAAACTGTGTATTGAAATTTTTTTCTCCTCTACTCTTTTATGTTTTCAGCTTTTGCCGAACTGCAGACAGACATTAATGAGTTGACGAGTGATCTGGATCGGGCTGGAATTCCTTATCTGGATTACCGTACATATGCCATGAGAGTGTTATTCCCCGGCATCGAGGACCACCCTGTGCTCAGAGAGCTGGAGGTGCGGTCTACGTTGGGAGGATTTACACTTTTCTCTAACAAGTTGTGCTAAGAAACACATTTCTGTTCCTGGATACTGGATGTTTAATATACAGTCACATGGAACGGGTTTTAACCAAATGACCATAAAAATATCAAACCTGGTTAGAACATAGTGTAATTTACACCTTTAATGTAGCATGTGCTTTTGTTTTATATTTAAATGATGCATTAGTGATATTGTAAAAAATATTTGCATTTAACAGCAAAGATGTTGTTGTGTGTTCCAGGTCTCTGGTAATGGGCAGCTGTGTGTGGAAAAAGCTCTGAAGCTGTTTGCCCAGTTGATAAACAACAAGGTGTTTTTGTTGACGTTCATCCGTACGCTGGAAATGCAGCGCTCCTTCTCCATGCGTGACCGTGGCAATGTGGCATCGCTAATAATGACGGCTCTCCAGGGTCGACTGGAATACGCTACAGATGTGCTCAAACACCTGCTGTCCGACCTCATCGACAAGAACCTGGAGAGCAAGAACCATCCCAAACTACTGCTCAGGAGGTTTGCAATTCACTTCATGCTTCTGCTTTCATTTAGTTTTTCCATTTACTTTGAATGAATGCGTCCCTTACTGAACTCTAAGTTTTGTTGTGTTATCTTAGCCGGGCATAATAGCTATATTGATTTATGATCCATAACTCTGCAGTCCCTCAGTACGGCCCCATTGTCAGTGTCACTTATCATTTGTGCACTAGGTACTCATAAAACATTCATGAGCAGCTCAAATCCACTTGTTTTTTCCTCTCTCTCGTTCTCGGCTGTCCTTTATGCTCCCTCCAAATTTGTATACGTTTTTGCAAAGCAGCATGTCAACTAGAAGATTTAGACTAATAATGATTAAACAAAGACTTGCCCAAGGGCCAAGCACAGTCCACGGCCACTTTCATTACAGCCCTGCTTGATGGAGGCCGAGTGTATTTTAGCTTTAGCTGGAGGTGATTTGTTCCCGCCGACCGCGGCGTTGTATTAGCTATACATCACACTTTGAATATTCAAAGCAGACAGGCCAAACAAACAACACAGCCGTTCCTCGTTTGCTCTCTGTCTCGATCTTATTGAATGATTTTTGTTGTTTCGTTACGTGAGTCAGCTCATTAGTAGTCACAGTAAATAGATGCAGGGGAAATGTGGATTACGCCGTTATTTAACGTGACAGACGCCGCGTCTCTCTCATTATCTGCTGTCATTAGGAACACAAAACACTAATCCCCCCGCGCTGGCAGGCTGGGCCGTGGGGATCAGGGGCCCGTGGTTTTAGATGACACTTCTTCTTTTTTTTTCTATGGGAATTTAGGAGATTATCAATTCGACATGCTCCTTTTGGTCTTGTACGCAGATCCGTGTCTTCACTTTTCCAGGAAGCATCTGGGGAACAAGAAGCCTGTATTAGAAAGCTAACAAATCTGTTGTGTTTTTATTTATCGCTTCCTTCCTTTTTCGCTATCGCATTCGGCCACATGGTTTCCTGTTGGTGTTACGGTTAAACGAACACCGCCGTTTCTGCAACTACTGCTGGCCTCCACTCCCTCCATCGATCGGGCTCCATCTCACTAATTTTCTTCTCTGTTCCTTTAATAAAAGGCATTACTCTGTCTCGCTCGCTCTCGTTTTCTCTCTGTCTCGAGCATTTTGATTTCAATTGATCCGTGTGAACAAACCCTGCCCTTCTTGTGACCTCTTTCTATATCTGCTCCTCATCTTAACATTTCTCGGATAATGGAATACATCTGGAGCTTGTCCCACATCAGTGAGCGATGCATTCGTTGGTGTTTCTGGATCGAGCAGGGTTTATTTCTTGTTGTACAGATGAATTAAGTGAAAAACTATGGCACAAAATGGTCTTTAAAAGCCATCTTTTAGATTTCAGGGTGAGCTTTTCCATCCAAAACACCATGACTTTGACTGTTACCCATAATTCCAAGTATAATTTGTTGGTATTTGTGATTTAATAATTCATACAGAGAATTTTTTTTTCCCAAATACCATGCTACTCACATTAGAACCAAGACTTGATATACAGCCCAACTCTCCAACTCCCTTTTGGGGTTTTAATAACATGTAAAGAACCACAAGTATTGCAGCTTAAAATCATCATCTTTGTGCTGACAATCATAACCAAGTGAGCTACTTTGATAGTGTGCGATCCTTCTACAAATTCTTGAAGTCGGAACAAAGGACGTGTTAAGAAAAATAATGAATGTCAAAGATGCCTGTAGGGCAGTTGCTTGCAAATGAGACATCTTTTAAGAATCAGACAATATCAACAGAGAGACTAATTTATTTTCATAAAGTGACCCACTTGCATTTAATGATAACCGACTGTGAAAAATAACAAGGGCCTGTCTGGTCTCTGTGGTCATCAGAGTGACTGTACGTTTCATTTCAAATAGCCTAAAGCTTAGTTGGCATTAATACTTGCTTGTCTATTATTTTTTAATCTTTATTTGATTGTGGAATATATGGACACACAAGACTCCGACTTGTTCTGGGCTTCTGGTTCCATGCGGATCAGTGGGGGAATGTTATTTTTTTCAGTGAAGACTGAGTGGGAAAGCCACAATGAATCAAAACCTTGCGTAAAAATGTTTCGGTGGCTTTTTGCCCATTTTTATTAACACATTAGAGAAAAATACATTGGAGACAGAAAATGAATGAGGGATTGGGTTACTGGCTATAATCGAACCTCAGCCACAGCTCTGCACGTATAGTTGCTGGTTTTTGTTTGTGCTTTGTTGTGTGTGTCATTTCTTTGTGGTTATTTTCTTGGCCGGGTAATATTTGTGCTGGGTTAATATAGTATATTTTAGCTCTTTCACAAGCTTTTTTGTCATCCACATGAGCGCCACGACTCAATTTGTCAGTGCTAGCCACTAGGCCACAACAACAAATGATTTCTTCATGGGACTTTTCAGTTTTCTTATTGGTCTCATGTTAATATCTGTGGAGGACTGTGGCTAAAAATGGAACGCTCCATGGCTTCAGGCTCTCTCTTGCTGCTGTTTGTGTGTGTGTTCATGTTTTCACCTAATGAGATTTGCAGGCACACCGAGCCTCGGAATGGACTATTAGTGAGACATATTGTGTTGTGTGTTGCCCCTTCAATGAAGCATTCCTTCATCCGCCTTAAGACACACACACACACACACATACACAACTCATAAGTACACTAATAGCTAATAAAACCCTCATGTTCATTAATGAAAGTCTGTTAAAAAAGAAAGCAAGCAAAAAGACAGAAATGCTGAAGGAGGAAGGAGAAGCAGACTCTTTGTGAGTGGATGGAGGCAGAATTAAAACCCAGTTTGATGAAGTTCTCAGAAAAACTCATATAGGTGCTCAAATAGCCTAGCTACTATTAACTTCCTGTTCATTCATTCTCTCCCCGGGGGATGAACAGGCAATGTGTTTGAGCTTCCTGGTGAAAGAACATAGCGATTCAGTAGCAAAAGAGTTTTTTTAAGCATCAAATCAGCAATGAAGAGATTTTGAAGATTGACTTCTGTAGGTCTGAATTATTTTTTGAAGCCAGATATTGACTCGAAGCCTCTGCAATATGAAATGTATCGGTGCGCCAGGAGAGTGCCCAATTCCCAAGTGCATTTGAAAATTCCCAACCAATTTCACTTCATTTTATTTGTTAGAACTCAATTTCCAGCCATTTGTGAAACTAGTTCATGAGAAGCACTGAACCGGATGCTTCTAATAAACTAGTTTCACAAGGATACTGCATTCTGAGAAGAAGTAAATGAAGTTCAGTAACTGGTAATTCAGTCCATGTTTGTTGGATTTTCTTTTTTTTTTGTCCGTCACCGTCCATCATTGATCGCTGATTGACTGAGACAGGAAAGAGACAGGAAACATTCTTGCAAGACCTGATGCAACCAGCATCAAACGTGCTGTCATTGTAGTGTATGTGTGTGTCAGAGCTCATAACAGAGCTCAGACACACACACTGAACGAGTGTCACGTATGAATGCACGCCTCAGTGCACAAATACACACAGGTTCCTCTCGCTCCTGCATCCAAGGTCCCTCAGCTCACAGGCCCAGAAGAAAACAGGTAGGATACAAAGAAAAGTTGTCAGTCTTAAAAGAGAATATATAAACATGACGATGTTTTGTATAGCCCGCCACACACGCTTCTAAATAAAACACACACTGTCCTTAAGAATAACCACAGAATGACTGACGGCCTTGTCACAAACATGACGACTTTCCTTCATTTCGCTTCATCTTGCATCACTCCTTCTATTTGCCCTCCTCTCGCCTCTCTCATTTCATCTCTGTGAGACTGCCATTGATTTATTCACTAAAATGCACCATTATTAAATAAGCATAATTTGACAGCCTCGTTATTCGACAGCCATGTTTGTTCTTTCAGTAAAATTAGCATTTATCATCCGCTAATGCATTAACCCAGATGGGTGAATACCTCAAAAAAACAAATGCAGTATAATGCAAATTACATCATCTTTGTTAATGGACTCTTAACTCCTCAATACACTAAAACCCCTCAATACACTAATAACTTGTTTTTTGAAAGCAGTGCATCCGCTCAGTGGCCATCGTGACTGCTTTCTAGCATAGCTTACCCAACCCAACCAGCTCCATCACACATCTGCTTGGAAGATACTAATAATCCTGAAGACATTGATTAGCTGGATAAGGTGTGTTTGATTAGGGCTGAAGCTAAACTGTGCTGAGCTGTGGCTCTCCAGGAATTGACTTTAAGACCAAGGAGCTGTTTACACCCGTTCACTTCAGGTGTTTTGTCTGATCAGATCCGATCGTGAAAAGACCAGTGCTGCGTCCGAAATCGCACTTCATTTAAAATTGAACTTACTACCCGACCGTTAAAACAGTACCTTTTATTATGGGTGTAACGATTCACAAAAATCATGGTTCGGTTCGATACGATACAGTAGTGTCAAGGTTCGGTATGCTTTCGATACGGCAAAAATACAATAAAAAAAGAGAATTTCTTTGATTTTTTTCCCCACATTTTTATCGTTAACGCCAATACAAAGATTATTTTAGTGTGTTAGAGCAGAAACATGCAGCTCTGGTTAAACAGCTGGATGTTGGGTTGAAATGGCAAAGGGAAATGCCTAAGTTACCTGAATGCCGCGGGGATCGTTTGTAATGTGTGTGTTTCTGGTTCTCGTCT
>JAUMHR010002936.1:0-12558 GCA_032361145.1 Enteromius fasciolatus
AACTATAGAAACTGGAAAGACACTGAGCCCAGCGATGTGTACGTACCGCCATCTTGGTGTCATAGGATGCTTCAGAATGGGCAAGAAAGGTGATTTCAGTGACTTTGAACGTGGCATAGTTGTTGGTGCCAGACGGGCTGGTCCAGTATTTCATAAACTGTTGATCTTTTGGGATTGTCACGCACAACCATCTCTTGGTGTCATTACTTACTTACTTAGGTCCAAAACTCCTAAAGGAGCATAGGCCATCGACCACACTTCAGCATCTATCATGGCTCTGGGCTTTCCTTTCTGTCTCCGTCCAGTTGTTCCCCATGTGCTTCAACTCCAAGTCTACGTCTCGCTTCCAACTGTTTCTGGGCCAGCCCCTCTTTCGCTTTCCTTGTGGATTCCAGTTTAAGGCCTGCCGGGTGATGCTGGAGGCTGGTTTCCTCAGTGTGTGTGTCCTATCCAGCCCTTTTTTCTTCTTCTGCTACCTGATTTTAAAGATGCACCTCAGACAGATGTAAAAAAATGCCCGTATCTTCTACTGCATCGCTTAGGTCATCCTCCAAGTCTCTGAAATTGTAGATGTGCAGTTTCGTGGCCGTAGTGATCTCTCTTGAAGCCCAGATATTCTTTAACATGACAAAGGCTGCTCGTGCTTTGCCAATTCTGGCTGTGACATCTCGGCGTCTCTGTCTCCTGTACCACCCTGGAGGTCACCCTCACCTGTTCGGCATGGACTCAACCCTCCATCCCTCCCCTGCACTAATTACTGTTTACCCCCTCCCAGTTTTTTTGAACATCTGGTAGCCTCTCCTTAGAGGGGGGGCTATGTCATGAGTGCCTTAAAGCTCCACTAGTGGGCACTCGCATCACTCCATCTCCCTTGGACTCACTTCACTTACTTAAGCTTCTATCATGGACTCCATGTCCCAACATGCACTGCACACCCGGACCTGTTCACATACAGCAATCATTGCCCACAGCTGTTGTTTCACCACCACACCCACTCACACTCACTATTTAACCGTCACATTTACACTCAGACATTGTGAAGTGTTGACTTGCTCATGCTTTCCACCAGGTGTTATATTTTCTGTGTTTGTTTTCTGTTATTTTGACCTTGATCTGTACTGCGACTCCGGTGATTGTTTGCTGCCTGCCTCGACCTTTGCTTTTGTCTTTGACCACGATCTCTGCCTACTCCCCTCTGTACCTCTTTGCTTGCTATTTTAAACCTGCCTGTTTTCTGAATAAAGAAGTTTTTGCACATGGATCCAAACACTTCAGCCACAGTCATTATACTAGGGTTTACAGAGAATGGTCAGAAAAAAGGTAAAACATCCAGTTCTGTGGGCGAAAATGCCTTGTTGATGCCAGAGGTCAGAGGAGAATGGCCAGAGTGGTTCGAGCTAATAGAAAGGCAACAGTAACTCAAATAACCACTCGTTACACCCAAGGTATGCAGAAGAGCATCTCTGAATGCACAACACGTCGAACCATGAGGCAGATGGGCTACAGCAGCAGAAGACCACACTGTGTGCCACTCCGGTCAGCTAAAAACAGGAAACTGAGGCTACAATTCGCACAGGCTCACCAAAATTGGACAATAGAAGGTTGGAAAAATGTTGCCTGGTCTGATGAGTCTCGATTTCTGCTGCAACATTTGGATGGTAGGGTCAGAATTTTGCGTCAACAACATGAAAGCATGTATCTATCCTGCCTTGTATCAACAGTTCAGGCTGGTGGTGGTGGTGTAAGGGACATTTTCTTGGCACACTTGGCACACTTTCGTTGTTGCAACGCCACAGCCTACCTTGTTGCTGACCATGTCCATCCCTTAACCCGGTACTAGCAAGATGTACCTAATAAAGTGGCTGGTGAGTGTATATATATTTAAAAAAGCCATTTGTTTTGGGTGGTTGCTAGGGTGTTGCTAGGCGGTGGATTAGGAAATGACTGCTAGGCCTTCCTGCCTTCAAGTAAAAACATCCATGTCTTTATAGTATTCTAGTGCAAGAATTCAAAAATTTTGGCAGTTTTTGCAGATGCAAATGCAGACATAAAATAGATGTATCCTAGATGTATGTGTACTATAAATGTGTGCCATAAAAATTACCGAAACCATTTTACTGATAAACACAAAAATGTGCTCTTCAAACAGGCAACAGATACCCATTTCAGAGTTCTGGTAAAATCTGTGACATACGTAAAATTAGGGCTGGGCGATATATATCGAACTATATATTATGCGCATCTCATCAATAAAGCCGGTTCTTTGATTAGCGGTAAAGTAAATCTCCATCAGCTGTTTTCAAATGGAACACCACCTTATAAACAGAGCCGTAGATCAGTGACAAGCTACGCCATTGAATCATCCGCGAAAATCAATGCGTAGCTTATCTGTAATCAACCTAAAAATTACCTTTAACAGCTGTGCCTCCCAGTGTTCTGCATCAGAACGTTAGATTGGCTCAGAGTAGAGGTCCTACATCAGTGCATATTACGTGTTCATACCAGTAATTTTCATTATACATTCTGAACCATTTTGGTAATTTACTTATAATGTTACAACTTCCCTGTGTGAACAGGACCTTTTCAAAAATACTGCTTAAGTCCTTTCTGACAATTTACCACATTACCAATATTTTTGTAAAGATCCCATTTATAAATCATCTCATAATGGTTATTTACCAGTAAAGACTTTATGTGTGGAAGGCTATTGTTAAGCAGGCAGTTGCAAAGGTGTTCTAGGTACTTAACTAAAGTGTTACTGAACAGTCACCTTGCCACTTTAAGAACAGAATGTTCAATAATTCAAAGAGGAAATAAAAACTAGCTTTAAGAGGCAGCCATTTTATCTTAACCTAATAGTCCAATTTGTCTTATAGTAACTCAATATTTGAAAACCTCTTATGTGACATTTACCATACTGGTGTGAAGCTCAGTTTACCATATTAGTTTCCATAGAAGGCATCCATTTCAAGGCATCCGTGGGCATCCGGCTTTGCTAGATAAACCAAGCTGGTTGAGGTTTTGCTGGGAACAGCTTGGTTTTGATTGTCCAGCTGGAACAGCACCAAATCAATGCATCTGTGTGGTAGCTCATGTTAAGTCTAAAATGGTCATCAATCCGAGTACCAGTCTCCGTCCATACTACAGAACCTAAAATGCATGTCACATGACCATTCATGCACACTGGGTATGCGTGTAAAAGTGTAAACAGGAAGTTGGTTGCTAGTCACTGGCATGTGTACTGTATATGTAGATGCTTATTATTGACTCTTTCTATGGGCCGCTGTAAGTAGTATGGCGAATTATGCCAAGTTGACCATTCCGATATGTGCCTGGAGTGGTCGAATGGGACCTCTATACATGTCAATGGTCTTATTTCAAAGTCTCCGTTTTGTTCTGTTTACACTGAACCGCAACCCCAGAGTTTTCAAACTAAAACGAGGTCTGCAGCATTTTCGAAAAGACTTTTGTTTTGAGGGTCAAAAATGCTAGAGTATTGTAAAAGACAGGTGTAACCATAATTAAGGTTATGTGATTTATTACAAAAACGCACTAGCTTTAAGCCTAGTCTCAGCCCAAATCTGATCTTTTTGCTAATCTTTTTGAAATCCGATCAGATTTAGATGTCCTGAACAACAAATTACAGGATATAAAATTTTTGCAAATCACTTTTGAACTACATTCGTACGTGGTTTGGAATCCTATTCAAATCGCATTCTTGGAAATCTGTTTCAGTCTGAATGGTCAAATCGGTTCTAGCATAGATTTTTCATGTTCTTATGCCATGCAAAACAAAAACGTTACACATTTTTTATACGACATGCTTGCGTTGTTGTGAAGTGCAAATTAAGCAGAAAAAAGAAAATATACTGTTAGTATACGTTGCTCTTTGAGTTTTGAAAACAACGGAGACGGCAGCACATACGTAATAAAGTCGCACATTTCAGCTTCCTGCGTTTTTGCTAATGCCTCGTAAAACTAAGTATATTACAGTGTGACAGCAGCATATCATGTCGTAAAACAATTTTTGTAAATTGTATTGCTGTTGTTGTTTTTAGCATAGACAACTAATTCAATGGCTTTGTCATAAAGAAAACACATTCCATAAAGAAAAATAGCACATCTGGACACACAAATAGGATATGAACAGTTGAGATACACTTTGTTGATGGTCAGTCATCTAGACTGGATTCCAATCGAATATGCACAATTAGATTTGGCCTGACAGTCTGAATGAGGCATTAGTTTACATACTAGAGTTTCCATAGAAATCAATGTTCTCAAGGCTAGTGAAAACAGCAAATAGATGGACCCCAACAAATCATCCTTTATCAAATAGTTCACTAGAAAAACCAAGCCAGTTGAAGTTCAGCTGGTAAACAACGTAAGTTTGAAGGTCAGGAACTAGACAAGCACCAAATCAATAAATCTGCATGGCAATTTATGCTGGTTTAAAGTGGTCTTTTCACCAGGAATTGGTTAAATGTTTGTGTATCATCTTGATATTGTCAGCAGGAATAAAATGCATGTTATGTTTATGTTCTTCTTTGTTGTAGATGATGGATACGGTTACCCTTAACGTTGGTGGCCACTTGTACACCACGTCGCTCTCCACCCTCCAACGTTATCCAGATTCTATGTTGGGTGCCATGTTTCGTGGTGACTTTCCCACCACACGAGACGCCAAGGGCCACTATTTCATAGATCGAGATGGTCCTCTATTCCGTTACATCTTGAACTTTTTACGAACCTCGAAACTCACGCTACCATGTGACTTCAAAGAAACAGAGCTCCTTCGGAAGGAAGCAGACTTCTATCAGATCGAGCCCTTGATCCAGTGTTTGGGAGATACCAAGCCCCTTTATCCATTGGACACCTTTGAGCAAGTGGTAGAACTTTCAAGTACTCGTAAGCTGTCCAAATATTCAAACCCAGTGGCGGTCATTATCACCCAACTCACTATCACCACCAAAGTTCACGCGCTACTTGAAGGCATCTCCAACAACTTCACCAGATGGAATAAACACATGATGGACACCAGAGACTTTCAAGTGTCTTTTACCTTTGGACCATGTGATTACCACCAAGAGGTTTCTCTTCGGGTGCATCTGGTGGAGTACATCTCCAAGCAAGGCTTCACGATTCGCAACACGCGGGTGCATCACATGAGCGAACGCGCCAATGAGAACACAGTAGAACATCACTGGACATTTTGTAGAGTTGCACAAAAGGTTGAAGACTGATAGATGCTGGAATCATGTCTGAATATTACAGATATTTATTGGTAAAATTCCAAGCAATTTGAGCAGTTACGAGTTTAACAAAGATACGAGTTGCGAACTCGTAATTATGGTAATTCTAAAATTACCTGAACACACTACATCTCCACTGCAGATACTGTTTGAGGTAACTAGTATTCAACAAAATGAAAATGTTTTTTGTTCTATTTGGGCTTTAACTTGCCCTATTATGTTTTGTGCATCTTCTCATCCACTTAAGATGTTTATAGACTAAATTAACCTAAACAATTTCTAGAACTACTATATACCTCATATACCTGGAAAAAAGTTACCCAAAATTTTTTTCATAATTGTCAAATCCATATATGCAACCCGAATCTGCATATATCTGAAATGTTAATATACTGTATAATGCATCAGTGTTAAATATACTGTATTCAGTTGTATTTATAGTATTTCTGCAGATATTTTGTCCTGTGATTGAGTCTTTCAACTATAAATGTTTTGCATGATTTTGTGGTATCTGCACTGTTGTTGATTCAGTAATATTTCCCCTTTGAAATATGCGTAAATGATATAATTTGCATGATGCTCAGTGTTTTGTTGCCCAAAGCTTTGAGCAAACAATACCTCTAATGACCAGCTTCTAGACCAAATTTTGTAGTTAATGTCCCATTTTAAATGAATTTTAGTCTCAAAATGCATGCAAGACTCGGGTTAGTATGTTTGAAACTTAGAACATCCATTAAAATTGAAGAATGCATTCATGTGTGTAATGAATTTATTATTATTTTGTTGTAGATGTCTTTGTAGAAGAACCTTTTGTTTTATTATTGGAAATGCAATCAAATGCAATATATTGAATAAATAATAACTGAATTATCTAAAAAAATTAGTTGTGAAGGAGGGGTCGCTTAAACCAGCTTTTGTGTTGAGACTGACATAAAAATTTTATGCAAGATGTTGAAAATGGCATACATTTATTTTTAGTATATGAGTCTCAATCTTGAATTTACAAAAAATCTATAAACGTTTCTCATTTTGTGAATATGGCATTTAAAGCGGCAGTGTGTATTTTTGTGCCACTGGTGACACCAAATAAAATTTCAGTCCGTTTGTTTAAGTGCTGTTGCATAGCAACAAAAACCCAACCAATGGTTCAGGGTGAGGGATGTTTGTCAGATCAATGATAAACAGGGAAATTTGTTTAAAAAATCTTTTTATACATACTGCAGTTTAAGCATTTAAAAATACCAACAGTATCAGTAGTTTAACAAATCATGATAACTAACCACAGAAGAAGCTGGTAACTCATTAGCTATGTTTCTGTGGTTTTTATTAATCATATAAAGCTTTGTACTATAGCCACTAGCATGACGATTCACCATTACTAGCATGGCCTATTAGGACTGACAGCTTTAGCAAATTTCTGTTAGCTAGCATTGTGGTTTTATTGGATATGTAGTGCTGCCACAAATATAAAAGCGATGTCTACTGGTAATGTGTGAGTGTGTATGTGTGTGTGTGTGAGATAGAGAGAGTGTGTGTGCTAGTTCTATTTTGGTATTGTTTAATATATTGTGCCTGTGCTGTAGCACATTTGTTTTTCTTAAGAAAAGGTAAGTGGTGTTTGCTGACGTAAAAGTATTGTGCTAGGGTGGTTGCCATGGAGTTTCAGCGTAGTTGTTTTTAGCATATTACTATGCAGTTGCTAGGGTGCTGTGTGTGGTTGCTAGGTGGTTGCTCACTTTCCTCAGTAAAAGAATAGCCCACCACCAAATCTCTATCGTATCTATTTCTCTTTCATCTTTCAATACAAATCTTTGATTTTTTTTATTTGGGCCATCTTTAGCCTGGCTGGTCTTAATTAAGAAAACTGAAAGGACACCTCAACAAACTACATGATTAGAATAATCCAGTTACTGAATGTTGTGCACCCCACCAGTGTTGCCTTTCTGTCACTACAGAGGAAGGTTTAACTGTTAGCACGCTAGCTTCAGCTCCTGCTGGTAGATACTGCAACTGCACCAACTGCCTGCAAGAAGAGCAAAGAAAGCTAATGCTAGGATGCTAATGGTTCAGAGGTGGTTTAGAGGTACAGTATTACTGTTCAGCAAATACTATAATATCCAACGTTTAAAAAAGTATGTCTTCTGCATGTTCTTTGTTCATATTATTTTAAGCTTTCTTCATTGCAGAACATGTCCTAATTTCTTTGTTCATTGTCATTGACCCATCCACCAAAACAAAAAAATGGCCGCCATCAGAAGGGCTGAGAGGATACCCCTCCAAACCAAAGTGGAAAAATTATGTATGGTAGTGCGGTGTGTGGGTCTATAATAATCAATACGGAAGATATTTTGTTGTGATTTATTTAAAAATCTATAAAAAAAACCCCGGCTGTTTGTTGAATTATATTTGCTGGTCAGTTATCGTTTTGTTTAAAGCCGCCATGTTAATGTGACGTCATACAGCCTCATTTCTGCAAAATATGTGAAAAACGTGCTTGGATGTCCAACTTCTAGTGGTGTTCTTTTGTATTTTTTCAAGTACATAGTTGTAAATTCCAACATTCCTATCATTATTGTTGAGAATGTACTTCAATCCCATTTGTGGGGGTTGGGCTCGCCCATCCCCCACTGCCAAACTACGAATTTTGTAGGAATATAGTATGATATATATATATTTTTAATATATATATATTTAAATATATTTTATACATATGTGTATCAAGTTATTTATTAAAGTTCGTGACTACATTAATATTAATACTATACAAAAATGTTTAAAAATGTTTTGTTTGTGGTCCGTTTTTTTGCCTTTTATCCCAAGTCTCCCGGGAGTTCCGGGGGTCTCATGTATATTGATAGTTGCTCTCTGATGTCCGCGAATTGGATAAAATATCCCGGGATAAGCGAGCAAGAGCGCGCACGCGAGACATTAATGTCTGCATCGTGCATCTTATAATGCGCATCTTAGAATCTGCGCACAAGACGGAGTGAAGGAGAGAGCGAGAGTGCATGTGGAACTGTGCGTGTGCGCCTGTTCACAACGCGTGCTAGACAGCGAGCATCCTGATTGGTTTACTCAGCAAAATAAGCCAATCAGCTTTCAGTATGGGCGGGCTTTAATGCAGCCTACGAGATCGTCATGGCAAAGGGAGAGTGCCCCCCTTAAAAAAAAGAAAATACAAAACCCACTTCACCTTAGATTACACAAATGTAAATAGTTATGTTCTATTCATGTAAAATTAATTTAGAAAAGACTTATAGGTCTTGTTTTAAATCACTTGCTATGTAATTAAATAGTTCCCATCACCACCTAAAATTAGTTTTTACAGGTTGGGATGTCTGATTTTATGTTACATGCTTATTTCTGAACCATTGTCCACAACAACACGAAAATCTTTTGCACTTATCATAAACAATTTTCAACCTAGCTAGCTATTTTCGCGATAGCTCCGCCCCTTCTTTCAGTCAGCCACTCCGAAACGCTCGCCCTCTGAGGCTTTGAGAGCCATTTTTGTTTCATGGCAGAGAGCTCGGCAGCTCTCATTTCAATGCTCTCAGAAGGGACTCGGTAAAAGGTAAGACATTTGAAAAATATCTATGTATTTATTCGGAGGACAAAGCGCGGTCTTACAGCAATATGACATTTAACTTCAAGCAGGTTCGCCATAAAGACTCCATGTATATGATCAACTACATTTTAGCCTGGCTTTTTTCGTAACGTTATTAGTTTTTCTCAAGTAGACACCCAAAGTGGGGCTGAAAAACGTCTGTTGTTTTACAAACCTTTTTATTCAGTCTATCTGAGAGGCAGCGTTCAACCGGTTAGTATCAGACGAATGTTTATCTCCCCTTTTCGCCAGCTGAACGGTCCTCTATTGTATTGTTGCATCGCCATTTAAAATGTTATTGAATGTATTTCTAAATTATTGACGTTTACTGCTACACACCTCTGGTTTCGCAGTATCACTTCGCATCTTGCTATCGTTCGATCTGCTTTAACGCTTTGGTTGCTAAGGAAGATTAGTTTAGCATGTAAAGACCGGATCTGTGTATTTTCGTATGTACTCGATTACGTCAAACCTCGTGAAGTATCGCAGTTTAGGGCGCTGCGCGATCTAGCTACTAGAAAGACATGTCTGTATTCATGTGTGTTGTGAGTTAAAATACAGACATAGATTGTAAGTATAGATTTCATTACAACTACACAAAAACATAAAACAAAGGACATGCCTATTTTTTTTATTGTGTAAAAATGTTTATAATTTGCTTGATATGTTTCAATTTAGGCAAATTACTTTTCCAACTAAATGAAACTGGATTTGCATATCAACTACAAATTTACAATAATTTGTGTTTATATGCAAGTTTGCTTGAGTAGCGTTTTTAAAAAGAGCGAATTTTATTATTAATGCAGGGTGTTATTGTGTCCTTTTTGAGGGATTTTAAACTATCACGCTATATGTTCACTATAAATATTCACAATAGGGACGTCTTTAACGATTACGAAATATGTCGCACCACAAGCACCGTTAAATGTTTTGAAAAGCAACATGCCAACTTGGTGTCCGTTTTTAAGACAAAGGACTGAGCTCATGAATTTGGGGGTTGGGTAAAATAAATACTGTTTACATAACAATGAATGGCAGCGAAATGAACAGTCCACTATTTTTGAAAAAAAGGCTCATTCCCAATTCCCCTAGAGTTAAACCGTTGAGTTTTACCGAAGATTTATCTCTGGGTCTGGCGATAGCACTTTTAGCTGCAGCTTAGCATATATCATTGAATATGATTAGACCATTAGCATCTCAAAATTGACCAAAGAGTTTGATGTTTTTTCTATTTAAAACTTGACTCTTCTGTAGTTCGATGATGGAAAATGATGATTGTTTCTTAAGGCCGATACAGCTAGGAACTATACTCACATTCTGGCGTAACGATCAAGGAACTTTGCTGCCGTACCATGGGTGCAGCAGCCGCAATGATAGTACGCAGTGTCTGAAAATAGTCCCCAGCATTTTCAGGTGCTGTGCAATTTATTCAACGTTCAGTATTCAAACGAAAGTATCAAGTATTCATCCAAGCCATGGTATTGAAAAAGTATTACGTATGTTTAATCGTAAAAGCCATACACAACTTTTTTGACCGTAAACTCATTCCTTTGATAAGTAGCCGTGGTGTAAGCTGATAAATATTCCGGTATGGTGTCACACCGCCGCCGGCGAGAGCGTCAAAATTCGCTCTTGCTGCCCTGCCAAGCGGTGGACTTCTGCATTCTGACTGGTTGCCGCCGAACCATGTCATAGCTCATTACCATAAAGTTAAACTGATTTCAACTCTCCTCAATGCTTTCGCCGTCCATGAAGTGCCGCGCCGCCAGCTTACATTTAAAATGAATGACTGCTACTTTGACGCTCTCGCCGGTGACGGTGTGACCGTAACTGCCCCTCCACATCCGCCGAGCAGTATTGCACTGACCGTTGTGGGTTATCTCTTCCATAATTAACGTACATTATTTAACAGCCCCCATCTCGATTAACAATTGCATTGATTTAACACTACACTGAATTTACCTGGTCTCGGATGACAGTCCTCCTCCGGTCTCTGAGTGGGACATTTTTGTCTTTTTCTCCTGTTCATTTGGTCTCTCTGCTCATCGCCATTGTTTTTGCTCCCTTCCAGTACACAGCCCGCACTAGTCCGTGCTCGCGCTCTCAAATCAAAACACCGTCGTCGTCTTGCGCTTCGTGGGTGACATAAGCGTAAGTGCATTGTCACAGTAATCCAAAAATCTTTGTAAAAAAAACGTGACATGAGCTTAATCGAGGCTTCGAGGCAGAGGATTTTGCCTCGATAATTTTTTGTAATCGAGTTACTTCGAGGAGTAGCTTGTTGTTAGAATGAGAAAACCAACAGTAAAAGATTGTTAGCGCTTTAGTACTAGAGCTGCATGTAGGGCTGGGGGATATATATCGAACGATATATTATGCGCATCTCGTCAGTAAAGCTGGTTCTTTGATTAGCGGTAAATCTCCATCAGCTGTTTTTAAATGCAGTGCCAGCTTATGAACGGAGCCGTAGATCACTGACATGATTTTCGCGAGTGATTCAATGGCGCAGCTTCTCAGTGATCTACGGCTCTGTGTATAAGCTGGCGTTCCTTTTGAAGACAGCTGACGGAGATTTACCGCTAATCAAAGAACCAGCTTTACTGATGAGATGCGCATAATATATCGTTCGATATATATCGCCCAGCCCTAGCTGCATGATACATATTGTGTGATATGTAATATTTACAATAAATTTTTACTGACAAGATGCGCATTAAAAATCGCACAATATTTATCGTACAGCCCTATCTAGCACCTCTAGTGGTACTGATGAAAAAGCAATGTGTATTTGCAAAAGGCATCAACTAGCTTTCATAGCTAGAAGTGCTTGCATGCTGTGTAATCTCCTGCAGCATTAGATCAAGCACTAATCAAAAACAGCTGCCTCTTATGTTCACCTAATCCTGAAGACTTTGATAAGGTTTTTCAGGTGTGTTTGATTAGGGTTGGAGCAAAACCCGACAGGACAGTGGCACCCAGGACTGGAGTTCAATAGCCCAATAACCTCTGTTGATGAACATGCAGTACCCTTGACAAATAGCAAAGGATACACTTTTAAGCTAGCTTGCAATCTGATTTTTCACCAGTTTCTGTTGGGTGGGGCAACTACACAAGTGTAAACATGATCCAAAATGTTTTGCGATCGGATCAAAACATGTCAGAAACACAATTTACATAAACTGTAGAAAATTAAAGTAGGTAAAAAGGTTGGGCTGGGCGATTTAATCGTCGAATAATTAATGCGCATTTCGTCAGTAAAGCAGGTTCTTTGATTGGCTGTAAATCTCAATCAGCTGTTTGTAAAATGCGTGGCAGTTGATACACAGAGCCGTAGATCAGCTCGTCAGTGATCTACGGCTCTGAACCAGCTTTACTGACGAAATGCGCATGAATGAATCGACGATTCAATCAACACTTTTGCCACACTTGCAAGTGGTTCCATTTCGCAAACCAGGTGCAAACATTTGCATACGGACAATCCAATGTTTTTTTGATTGTTTTGTTGTTGTTTTACAGACAAAAAGATATGAAAAAGAGTTATGCAAAAAAAAAAAGTGCACACCAATGTAATATGAGCTTATTCCAGTTTCATGGGCCACTGCTGATGTGCAATCTAGCATTTTAGTGGCAGCCATTTTGTCAGTTGTCATTGATTGGATTGCTGTTATCTGCCACAGTTATTTTTGGTATTCACAGTAA
>JAUMHR010003126.1:0-14891 GCA_032361145.1 Enteromius fasciolatus
TTAAACCCCCACATTTCCGACAATTTAGAAATCCTAGCCAAAACAAAGACGACCTATGATCAACTTAAATTACATGTTTTTGAGTATGTTACCTTTATTTGCCCCTTTAACTCTAACAATCTATCATATTCTGGATTTATTTGTTTATTTTCATTTATATTTAAAAAAACACGACCCTTTGAGACTGTCACTCTATTTGGTTTTTAACTGGTTGTTTATCAAAAACAATTGGACAAAATATACCAAACATATACTCGTGACACTAACTTTCGTTTTCCGCGTTATTTTTTTATGTGTATCTGTTTTCTTAAACATAAAAAATACTAATAACACAAATATCTATAAATGTATTCGTGTGTGTGTGTGTGTGTGTGTCGTGTTGCTTTAGCGATTTTTGTAGGCCCATGCAAAATCCTTCTTCAAATAAAAGAACTACAGATCCCATCGTGCACCGGGTTATGTATAAACAGAATCTGACCAATGAATTCACAGGATTAATGAAGTCACGTGCCTAGCAGCCTGATGATTGGTCAACCCTGAATCCATGTTTGAAACGTGATTGTCTTCGCCGGCCGGTGGTGTCGTCTTCGTCTCAGTGGGTTGTTTACTGTAGTAAATACTTCATATAGGATGCCAGTTCATCCGCGCGATAGAAAAGAGAATAACCAGGAAGAAATGGACGTGGACTATCCCGAACAAGAGGCCAGCAGCTCCGACGAGGAGGAGTCTGTGAGCTCGAGCGCGTCTGAGGATGGAGACACTTCAGGTAACTTAACGTTAATAAACACCGCCTGATGTTTGTGAGGGAGAACTAATGATGCTGCTGCCGGTGTTCCTGCAGACATGGACGATGAAGACTGCGAGAGAAGGCGAATGGAGTGTTTAGATGAGATGACAAACCTTGAGAAGCAGTTCACAGACCTGAAGGATCAGTAAGTGTCATGAACAAACCCTGCGAACACAGAGCAGTCATGAGGAGCAGCTATATCTGTAGAAATAACTAACAATACACTGTAAGGGCTCAAATAATCGATTTTTCTTATATGCCAAAAATCATTAGGATATTAAGATGATGTTCTGTGAAGAAATGTTGTGAATTTCCTAATGTAAGTATATCAAAACGTCATTTTTGATGAGTAGTATGCATTGCTAAGAACTTTAAAGGTGATCATCTCAATTTTGTTGCACCCTCAGATTCCAGATTTTCAGATATTGTCCTGTCCTAACAATCCAGACATCACTGGAAGCCTGTTTATTTAGCTTTCAGATGCTCATATATTCCACGTGAAGACTCCAGCCAGTGTTTTCTGACGCTCTTTAGGCTGTATAAGGAGAGGCTGAGTCAGGTGGATCTTAAACTGCAAGAAGTGATAGCTGGCAGCGCTCCGGAGTACCTGGAGCCCCTGGCCACCCTGCAGGAGAACATGCAGATCCGGACCAAAGTCGCAGGTCAGCTCACATACTGCCTGTGTAAACTCATCACTGAGGGATTGAGACTCAGGAATTCAGTCTCCATATTAATAATGTAATCATAATGCAATAATCATTAGCCGGTTCTTTGATAAAGACAAATAACCGAATGAATCCGGGTGTTCCTGCAGTCGTTTGTCTGATTCTCCAATGGTGTTCTAAGCTTTAGTCACTTTTTGCTCATATATGCATTATTTCAGGGATCTATCGTGAGCTCTGCTTGGAGTCTGTTAGAAACAAATACGACTGTGAGATACAAGCAGCCAGCCAGCACTGGGAGGTAGACCCCACACTTCGTTCCCTTTCACACCGTCTCCTCCTGCTTCTTCAGCTTTAATGTTCATATACACCGTTTCCACAGAGTGAGAAGCTCCTGCTGTTCGACTCGGTTCAGAGTGAGCTGGAAGAGAAGATCCGACGGCTGGAGGAGGACAGACACAGCATAGACATAACCTCAGGTGAAATACAGTCCGCTGTTGATGTAAATCTGTTGTTGGCTGATCATTGATGCATGTGCTCCTGCGCCAGAGCTGTGGAATGATGGTCTGCAGTCTAGGAAGAATAAGAAGAAGGATCCCCTCAGTCCTGGAAAGAAGAAGAAACCTGTCGTCGTGTCAGATATCCTTTATCCTAGTTATCTGTGAGTCTGTGTTTCTGGCAGCTGCTCTATTGCTCTAACAGTGGTTTCCTGAGCCGTGCCACGACCATACATTGTTTACATGCTGCAAGACCTGGATATACTGGAAGACTGGACCGCCATAAGAAAGGTCTTTTCCCTTCAGCTGTTTGTTTATTTAGATTCTTATATCATCCCTAGCTTTAGTGTTTTGTGGTGTTCGTCATGTTCTGTGACCCGGTCCGTTTACACCGATAGAAATCCATCTTATCCGATAACTTCGGACTGATTTTTATAAAGCCAGCATGTCCAATGTCTTATGAAATCTGATTGTGAAATGAAAGCCACCAGTAGGTGGCAGTAAGCCTCTGTAAATAAGTGAGTCGTCGTGACTGAAGCGAATCGTTTAAACGCTTGATTCATTCAGAAATGAATCACTGTCATGTTGCTCAGAGACACACAATAATGCTGTGTTTGGAATAATCTGTTGTGGAGAGAGCACAAACAATACGATGTTATCACAGACTATATACTGCACACCCTGTCCATGTAAATGACCTGATGTCACGTCGAAGATCAAGACAAATCCTGATTATCCAGAATTTACATATATATATTTTTGCAGTTGTCTATTTATAGTTATCTTTACATTTTTTATGATTTATTTAGGTATTTAATAATGAGCTATTAGTTTTCTATCAACACATTCACACCGTACGACATGAAGTGAAATGTATTGCACGACTGCTCCAGCAAATTGACACATTAAGAAAACTAATTAAAAAATAAAACAGCAAAATAGAAGTAGAATATAAAAAATAAGTACACTACATGCAATATAGAAAAAAACTAGCAATAAAATAGAGTAAAAGGAGAATAGAAGTAGAATGGAGTATAAATATGAGGTATATGTACACACAATGAGAGTAACAGTTTGAGAAGTGAGTAAAGAGGGGGACAAATCATTAATAAACTACCTGTTTTATCATAGGCAATGGCTTCAATGGGTCCTCATAGAGTGAAAACAGACGGTAAGAAGCAGTTTGAGCATGTTTTTATATTTCTGTGTGTCAGTGTGTGTAAACTGTGAAGACGTGATGGAAAAGTGTGTGTGTGTGTGTGTCTCAGCTCCTCTGAAACCTGAACGACACCATCACGTTGCCCGATCTGAGGATGGACGCCTGTTTTATGACAACAAATGGTACATCCGGGGTCAGGCCATCTGTATCTACAGGAAGGACGAGTACCCCACCAGGTGTGTGTGTGTGTGTGTGAGATTCAGCAACTTTTCTGTCCCCAAGAGTGCTTTAAACATTACATTTCTTTGTTTTCTATTATTTTTTCATATTTTCTTACTTTCTTTGCCAAAAAAAAAAAAGAAATACAATAAAATAAAAGAAATGGAGATATAAAGCTGTCCAAGTGTTTCTTGAGCAGCGAATCATCATATTATTATGATTTCTAAAGGATCGTGTGACACTGAAGACACTTTTACCATAACAGCAATAACCTGCATTTTCAAATATAAGATCAGTTTTATTTCACAGTATTACTGTGCACTGTTGTTGTTTTGTTGTTGTTGTTGGGTTAGGGCTAAATTAATAAAGCATTGGCAATCATACGATCTCTTAACGTCAGTGAGCTAACAGTGAATGATTCTAACATGAACAAATACTGTAAAAGAAATATTATTCATTGTTTGGTCGTGATAGTAAACATGTTATTGTAAAGTGTCTCCCATATAGTGTATGCGGTTATAATACTGTATCATTATAACACTTTTTTGTTTATTTATTTGTAGTGAATTGTTACATTTGTCAGAAAGTGTCTATTTTGGGGCTTTTCCATTCAATCATTAAAACATTCTCCTTTACAGAAGAACTCTATAAAATCATATTTCCAGTTGTATTTTGTCTATAAAGTCATTCTGATTAACTGTTAATGGTGTTTAATTTTTCTGAGCGGCTTGTTCTTGATATTAATGTAGTAATGCGCGTGAGAATCTGGAAAGCGTTTTTTAAATAACAAGGAAAGAATGGCTGTATAGTATATATATACTTTAATGCCTTGCTTTTTTTAATTTCTATTTCCTCTAGTGCCACGATAACCACTATAAACCAGGATGAGGTCTGCTACAAACGTCTGGATGGCAGCAAATCAAAGCTGTACATCTCTCAGCTCCAGAAAGGCAAATACACTATAAAACACTCATAAAGAGCCTCCTCCGTGTGTCCCCGTATCGACCCGCTGATGCTGGGCAGACTCAGTCTTACATGCATGCATCACATGTTTGCACTTCCTGTGTTCGTGCTGCTAAACAAACACCTGGTTGCCAAGGAATAGTGAGGAGTGTGAGTGCCTTGTTCAGAGCAGAAGAGCTGCTGGTAATGCTGATGCTGAACACACGACGGTCTCCATGCCTTCAAGAGATGCAGAGTTTGTGTCTGTTCTGCAGCGAGTTCGTGCCATGTGTCCTGTTCTGTGTCTGTGAGATGCATCTTATTTCAGAACAGTTCACAAAGTCTTATTTTTCTACTTGTTCTAAAAAATAACAGACAATGCCTTGTGAGTTCTCTCTAAAAGTCTATCACACTTATATAGCAGTATTTAGGAGAATGTCTTAGTTAAGTATTAACATAACAATAATTATTTTATGTTAAACCAGGCAAATGTAGCATATTCTGAGCCTTTGATTAAATATGTATGATTCACGTCTGGCTATATTTCTGTTAAATATTGTGTTTTTTGACATCTCGTACAGTTGTACTGAATGATGTGGTGTTTATCAGCTGTGTTTGAGCACTTGAGTGGTTTGTGATTGTGTATGGAGTTGCATGATTTGATGTATTTTTTCAATGACTGATTAATTCATGCGTTACCGAACACGACAGAAGAAGCACGTCTTCCAGAATCACAGAGCCTGACACATCCTGTCCAGCTTTAATAAAAGTATTATGTGACTGAAAGCATTTGTGTAGCAAATAAAGCGCTCTGACTGTGAAATACGTCGCTGGAGGTTTTGTCCAGTTCTGGGTGGAAGTGTAATGTTGTGTTATAAAGGATTTTGCACGGCATTGTGTTCGTCCTGTACTTGACGAGATTATTAGAAACCAGAGTTATGTTTCCCAGCCTTCTTCTGTAAACGCCGAATGTGAGATGTGTTTGGGATTAACATTCAGTATTAAAATCAGTTAAATCATAACTAAACATTTACTGAAAGCCATAAACATTTTTTTCAGTTGCCATAGTAATACCTTTTTTCTATTTTAATTAGTTTAAGGTTGTATTAAAAAAACAAACTGAAGTTTCCTAATTTCATAAAAAAATAAATGTATATACAGTACTGTGCAGAAGCCAAACATTATTTTAGTCATTGTAATAATGCAGTGAGATTATTGTCTGATCCGATCATCATCAGTCTGTCTGGAGTCACACGAAGAAACATGAAGTCAATCCAGAAGAACTGGGATCTCCAAGATGAAGAACAAAAACCTACCTGGAAAGCTCCCTGAAAAACTATGAACAAGTGTACCTCGGAACAGAAACAATTACGTAAATTATTTTATTTGAGGCATTTATACACAAAGATTAATAAATTAAATCTTTGGAGACATTCGTTTTGTTGAAGTATTATGAATATTCATGAGACCGTTTTTTATTATTAAACCTCTAGGTCTACATCTTTGCCCTAAAAACCTAAAAGGACGTTTTTAACCATAATTACTACTTTTAAGAAGTCTTGATTATTAGTAATATTTTAATATTGAGTATTAACAATGATTCATTTCTAATAATTGCTGTTTAACGAGAAATCCTGCTTTTTTTCAACGGATTGAACTGTGTATTAAACGCAGTGTGTGTCCATGAAGAGGCAGTAGAGGCTTTCTATGCTGTGTTTTGTGTGTTTGCTGCTGCTTTCCAGGGTCTTTCATCGCTTTTTAGCGACAGCCTCTCCTCAACTAATTTAATCATCCCTCCCTGCTTTCTCTGGACAGTCTGTGTAATATTTCTCAACTGATATTTAGAGTTTTCAGCGCATTCTCTTCAGTCAGAAGCTAACGTTAGCCAGGTGACTAATAATGAATAGTTTATAAGTCAGAAGAACCTGACACTCCTTCACAAGGGCCAGAGCCAATGAGCCTCTCGCTGAAACAACCTACTGATGTGCTCCAAAAAAACCCTACAGCAGCAAAATGTGCACAGCCGAGAGCGGAAGCGGGCGCATTGTGCTCCACTAGCGTAACGATCCGGAACCGCGGGAATAACGACTGTTGCGCGCAGGTTTCCGGAACCCCCCCCCCCGTCTTTCATTGGTCGAAAAAACGGGTAGCTCCGCCCCCAAACTCACGTCATTGGTTCTGATAGCCATATAAAGTCATATAAAGTGTGAGATTGTTTTCTGGAAAAGCAAAACAAGCTACAAACGAGTTGGAAGCAAGTAATTCAACATTGAAAAAAACGACACACTTCACCTTTAAATAACGTAAGTATCACAGGGGAAAAAAGTGTAAATTAGCAGCATTTCAATATCATTGTTAGTTGTTTCTCATTGTGTCAGTGTTGTATTGGCATGAACAACACAGTACCGAAACGCGCTCTGTTTGTCCTTTAACGGTTACCGTACAAACATGATGGCGACTTCCACGTGAGGGGACCCGCGGTGTGTGTAGATATAAATAACTCATAAACCTAGCGGTTCATTGTGTAAGCTTTTTGTACACGTTTGAAAACAGAGTTCGATTACATTGTACTTCTGTCAGTAGATCCTGCTAAATATTACACACTGGACATTTAAGGTTTGTGTCCCGAGCTGAGCGTCCCACACAAACGAGGCAGGCGTTTTCTCAGAGAGTTGACTGAGGTATGTAAAGCAACACCTGTCCTCGTGCCTGATATCCACCAGACTCAAAACAGGCCAGCCATGTGTCGCTGTTACGCGGTGCAGAGAAATTGATATGGAAATCATATTGAAATCATCAACGGACACGGCCAACCGTTTGTGGAGCTCCTCAAATGCTGTAGATTAGCACTAATGGCCTTCGTTCTCTGGTGTTATCAGGAAAGAGAGCTCAAGAGGAAATTATGTAACGTTATGTTTTATTTCTCAGACTTCTGTCTTGTGAACTCTTCTTGACCCAGACTGATGATGTGTAGTTTGTGTTCAGGAGAGAATGATGGCACGTACATTGCCTCAGATGGTTTGATTTTGAGCAGCTGAGACTGAGATCAAGCATTATTTATAACTGCACAGTTTTGAGACGCTACGAGAATAGTTTTTGTGCACAGAGACACCAAAAGTAACATTATTTATTAATACAAAAGAATAAAATGGTATATTTTGTGAGCCATTTTTTGACAGTGCTTGTCCATTTAAACCGATATTATAACCTAAAAGATATATTGTCAGGTCAGACAAGGATATTCAAGCATGAACTTCCACACAATAAACCGCATCTGAAGCTGCTAGTCCAGGTCTTCAGGTTCTGTAGAAAAAGTTCTAGATCGCAAAGTGGATTCACAGGGTATTCATTCTGCCATCTTAAAGGGACAGTTCACCCAAAAAGTAAAATTTGCTGTAAATTTTCAATTTTTATCTTAAACCATGGGACTCTGATTCATAGATCAAAGCTGAAGTCACTTTGAGAGTCAAAAAAGCATATGCAGGCAACAAAAATTAATTCCCATGGCTCCTATGTACAGTATATAGACACACATGTATTTGTTAGGAAGCGCATGCATATTTATTATATTTGCTTACAGAAGTATATTATGCTCAAACCTCAAATTCCTGTAATATGCATTTCCTCTTTGCGTTGTTCCAAATGAAGGCATTCTGTCAAGTGAAGGGAACTTTTATACGGCGGCTGGGGAGTAGGGACCCTGTCAATCAGAACACAGCTCAAGAATGAACACCCAAGGTTAGGAAATGGCAATAACAATTAGCTTATATTAAGAAGAGTGCGTGCGGGGAGTTAGCACAGGGCTGTGCATGAATCAAACTGTGTGTGTCTGAAAGAACCTGTCATGGTGTAAAGGAACAGGAAGTTCAAGCCGAGACAACCCTCAGCAGCGTCCACACTGAATATTCATAAACTGCCTTGTCTGTTAAAAAAAGGCTTGAATTGTTCAGCAGGGCTACATGGGATACCAAAATAGAGAGTTAATTAACATTTAATCTTTAGTTCAACTCTGGGTCAGGCCGGACGATCTCGTGAACTAAACAAAACATGATGAAACTGATGAAACTGTATCCTGACAGAGCGAAGGCCCCCCGCGACGCTTCGACAGGCCCCCAGTCTGCTGATTACAAAACAGCAATTACCCAAAGTGTACTTCAGTTTTGATGCAGACACTCATATGTGTAAAGCCAAACCATGACTTTATAAACAAAGATAAAAGACGTGCTGTCATTTCCTTCCACTAGAGCCAACACATCTCATCCGTGGAGACAGATTTGCATGATTTAAACTACCTAAAACTGTATTTGAAGCGTTATTAGAGCTCTACAGCGGCCGGCCAGCAGACGGCGAGGTTTTAGGCTGAAGTGCAGTCTTGTACTCGGGTCTTGTAACACGTTTGCTCACCAGTCACTGCGGCTAGTGGTTTCCCAAATTTACATCCGCTCAGCATTTTCACTGGCCACAATGTTCTTGTTAGGAAATGACATTTTACATGACTTAATACTGCACACAAACATTTATTATGACCTATTTAAAGGGCATTTCCCCTTACTGTATTAATGCATGCATAATCGTTCATAACAAATTCTTACATTTAATGAATAATTTCATTTAAATATAATAAGATAATATAGACTAATAATATATAGGGCTGTTACCAAACATATGAAATCAGTATCTACAAAGTCAAGAAAGAAACAGAAGTGACTGGAGCAGCATTCAGATGCATTAATAACAGTTATACCACCAATGCATTTACACTGCATGCAATATCATAACGGCACACTGTGTTCTCTGTGTTTCAATGTATATGCACATAAATCTAATCAAATAAAAACTTTCATTTAAATTTTTCTAGAGAAGAATATTTATTATAATTACTTATTATGAATGGTAATATGAATACATGTATTTATCATCACTTTAGTTACTTACAATGTCTCTGGTTAATCCTAAAACTTTCAGTTTGTTAGCAAGTTAAATGTAATGTATTTTTCAATACAACCCCGCTGTAGCCTATATGTCCTGTTTTCTTCAAATGCATTTGTATTCTGCTGCATCATTATTGTTTATCTCTACAGAAAAACTCATCTCATACAGCCAACTCTCGCCTCTGGCAGCATCCTCACATCCCTGCGTGTGCCTCGGACTCTTACATAACCCGAGAAATAAAGAAACCGTATCCCTCGCTCTCCTCTTCTTCACCTGGTTGTTTGAGTGTTGGCCGGCCTGCAGGGCAGGAGTCTGCTGCTGTGAAGCACACGCTCAAAGACAGGCCGGATCTCCACGTCCCTTTCCTGAATGGAAATACTTAGAGTGGAACTGGTGTGAATGCAGCGATGCTTATGGATTCTATATTTAGGATATGTTTTTTATATGGCTTAAAGGAAGATGCGTGTTTGTTGTGAAAAAAAGCACAACGCTATATAATACGCCTGAATAGGGAAAGATGTCTTCCTGTGTTCCAGGAACTTAATGCATGCATTGCAGTTGTGAAAGGATCCTTAGAAGTTCTTCCATTACTGTAAAAAAATTGCATGTAAATGTATGGTAAAGAAACAGCAGCTGGAATTTGCCTGTAAAAAATATGGTAACATCATTTTAGGCTTTACAGTTTTAAGTTACGTTTACAGTTAAATACCGTAAATGATATAACGTTAATAAACCAACCCATTAAAGCACTGAAATCTGTTCTGTATCTTTGAAATACACTGATAAACACCAAATGCAGTGATGATGAGAGTCACGTGATGAACCGAAGCCCATCACAAGCAGCTTTTAAAGGACCGGATGTAGAATTGACACCGAGTGGTTGAACTAGGTGTTGGAGTCCAAATCCAAAATACTGGAGAGGGGTTTTTCACCCGGCCCCTCCTGGTCAGACTTGACGCACACTCAGGTGGCCATGATTGACGACACCAACAGGAACGAACACACATGACAATGAATTAAATGAAATGCACTGTATTTTCTGCCAAGCAGGCTACATGGATGACGAAACAATGACTTCGTGATTGGGAGATAGATGGAGGGTGGAGCTTCAGACCAAAACAAAACATGACAACATAAACATCAGGTGAGGCCTGCAACTGCGCTTTTAAACGAGAATATCCAGGCTGTACTACTGCTGTCGGCGATGCGAGTACTGGAAATTAACATGATTTCTTAATGCCCGTTGAACATAACAGAGACATTTTATGATTATTACAATACATTTCTTACATACGGTTCCTTTAAATATGATTATATATAGAAGGAGTCATTCACACAAACACTAAACACCATCATGATGAGACTCATTACACTCAAATATACAAGAAACATTCATTTAACAACACACAACCCTCATAAACACCACTGATAAGAAACACTAAGAAGAAACAGATATTTCAAAGAAAAAAACATCAAATTCAAACTAAATTTGAAACGCAATGCAGGGAATTCTGGGAATGTTAGTTTACGGGTTTCCTGTAAATATTACAGTAATTTATGTTAATCATGTAACAGGTTTTTACCGTAGCATTCTCACAATTTTATACCGTTAAAATCAAGCTCATCTTTTACAGCGCATGTACAAACCAATATGATCTCTATTTTTTAGGTTTACTTACTGGTTTTGAAAAACCTTCCATTTTTCAGCAACCATCAAGTAAAAATAATAACATATGTCATGTTATATTATTTTACTTGATGACTGAAAAGGTTTTTAAAAATACTTTAATATTTAAGTAAAATAAAAATATATATGTTTTTGTGTCTTGGTTGCACCACTTAAATAGATTCATTTTTGTGAAAAGGTTTTTAAATAAGCTTTTTCTTTTATTTTAATTTGAATTAATAATTTATATGTTTTTTCATGACCATGATGGTTTAGTGTTCCTCCTTCTATATATGTTCATATTTAAAAGCTGCTTGTGATGGGCTTTGGTTCATCATCACCTGTATTTGGCGTTTATCAGTGTATTTCCAAGCTACAAAACAGATGTCAGCGCGTTAATATTAACATTATATCAGTTAATGAAATTACGGTATTTAACTGTAAATATAACTTAAAATCGTAAAAACTAAAAAGTTGTAACGGTATTTTTTTACAGTTGAATTCCGGCAACCACAACTATTTTTTTTACAGTGTACAGCTATCTCTTTATCCATTTCTGTAACACAGAGTTTCTCACTTGCACCCACAAGCTCCGCCACTGGTCACAAATGACACATGGCTAGACACAGTTGAACATACTAATTTTAGTCTCTCCATTTTCATACTCAGCGTACAGCCTCTAGAACAAGAGAATGTAACCTGGAGAGTCAAAGAGCAGCGGATAAGTCACTCTTTTCCATCTCAGTGGTTTCAGGTGAGATAAAGCGTACACTTACTGTAAATATAGCTCTTTAAATGTACACGTCTGTAGCTTAACGCTTCGAATCCTGCATTATTAAGCATCAACCGGCTTCCTATAAACTCTTATCTTTTGGGATCCAGTGACTCATTAGTTGATTAGGCCATTCAGTTATTAGCCCCAATAGAAGTCTAGCACGCTACAGTGTCACTTATCTATTTGTAGCTCGTAAACTCTGGAAGACGAATGGCTGAGGGAAATCTGACTAGCGCACTATAGCAGAAATTTTAGACTGTGGTGTACGTTACAGTCTGCTAGCTCGGGTTTTCCCTCACTTGCTTGTCCCTCTGAGTTCCCGCTACAGCGACTTCTTTTATTTATAAGCCGGAGAACGTGTTCAAAGCTGAAGAAACGAGAGGCTGAGCTCGAAACAAAGGTCTGGAACAGAAAGGGATGCTTTACATTTCCATCCCACTTTGCCTGAAAGTCAAATAGTAAAAGTTTGTTTCTACTTTGCAAGTTTTCAGGATGCAGAAGAGATTTAGTGGCTCTGTATTCGAGGAACTTGTTTATTGTCTTTGCAGGAGGATTGGAAAGGAAAAAGAGAAACGATCGGATTTGTTTATGGCAATGGAGTTCTTGTTCAGCTGAGGAAATCACCGTCGAATTAAAATAAAATCGAATTCTGCTGGAGTTGTTTTATTTAGATCGATCAAATGAAGCAGATTTTACATGCAGAAATATTCTGACCCCATTTAGATTTGTGGATATAAATAAGCAGGATAGATGGTCTGCTGGTTGTACCTGTACGTCTGATTTCTGCACACTTCAGATGACCGTATGCTGCAACACAATCCTTCGTTTCAGTTTCCAGTGTTTCACGTGGAAATTAAGTCATTAAGTCATTACATTTGCCTCAGTCATGCAGACGAATTTGCCTTTCAAAGCGTGTGTCCTCATTGTTTCCACAATGGAATATAATGTAAAAGACACTTTCCATGAATAGAGCACAAAACTGGGCCTGAATGTAGTTTTTTTGCTCGTCAGATGGTCAGTGAAGGGAGGAGCTTAACTTTCAGAGGAATAATGAATCATGCATCAGCTGCTGATGTTTTTCATGTTCCTGTTTGTTTTTTTGTTTGTTTTTTTGCAATTTCTGCAACCACCAAAACTTTGGGCTTGGATACATAGACTAAAAAACCAGGGGCCTCATTTAAAAAATGTTGCGCAAAAACCATTCAAAATGTTATGGTACGATCATTTCCCAAATATGCATACGTGTGATTCATAAGATGAATGTATGAAAAGAAATCACGCATACAGCGTTCAAAGCTTTTTCAGATGTGAAATATATGAATCGCAAATGATCTGCAAATAAATGGTTTCAGCTCTCTGCCTTGTGAACGACTCCTAACTAATGTCATTAACATAAAATATCCCCGATCATCATCATTTAGAGCAGCGAGCTGCAAGAACTGCTTACGTCTTCAAAAACCTGCAATACTCCAACAAGAAAAAGTGTGTACGTCTGCTCAGACCCTGACGTGATCCTAAGCACTTTTCCACGTCAAAGATCACTTCTACAAATATTTTTTATGAATATTCATACGTACATACACTCTACGATCCAATCTGAGTGTACACACGTTTTATAAATGATACGATTTAAATAATATTACAGAAACTTACAGAAATAATATACTTTCAATAATTAGAAATGGCCGAAGTGGACAGCTGCCATTATTTTGAAGCTCCATAATTTGAATATATATACAAGTTCTGTGACGTAAACTAACCTATATGCCTTCAGGGGGTTATCAGATGTCTTCTGAAGCAGATCGATGGGTTTTTGTGACAAAAAATATTTCTAGTTTTAAAACGACGACTCGATGTATGACTCTTACATCATACGCTGAGTCAGAAGCCAGCAGGAACTCAGCGCTCTCGTGGGCAAAAAACTGAAGTTTGTTATTCATTTTTTATCATTTTAAAACTAGAAATATTTTTGTTACTAAACCCCAAAGTTCAGACATAATTACGGCTTTGATTCTTACAGGTTTGGAAGGACATGAGGATGAGTAACGAACTATCCCTTTAATTTCTACAAGCTTGAATTAAGCGGCAGGACAAAACTGACTTGTTTCTTGTTTTAATTATTGCAGAAATGACGTGTGTTTTTCTGTAGTATTTACAGTGTAGCATCTGTCGTCATGAAGATCAGAACAGCTTCTTTCTTTCGCCCTGCAGAAGGAGTGCCAGGCCGTCGCTCTGTCAAACGGCAGCGTCAGCTCCGGACGCCTCAGTGCTCCACAGATCTGCCGACGCCATCAATACAAGCCAAACTGGCAGCTCCTTCTGAAGACTATAAACCAGCGCTTGGAAGGACTCGCACGTTCGATTAGACTGCAGGACGCGGACATAAATTGTCATACTTCATTGGCCTGGGGTTGGGTTTCACTGCCTCTGGTTTATAACCATGCAGAGGAAATTGCATCGGGCCATCATAAACAGCAACTCCTCGCTGCTTCATCTCACTCGAGCGTCACGTGAGCACCGCACTGCTGACCATTAGCGCTTTATTGCCACTGCAAAGCAGTGCCGTTCTGACTGCTCAGGTGGCATAAATCCAACACTAGAGCGGGATGGGGGGAACATCAGAGCGAGGAAATCCCTGGCAGGAGGATCCCAGCTCAGCACTTTCTCTCTCAGAGCTTTATGAGCTCTCACCTCCACAGCGGTCACTGCAGCAGGAGGGTCTCTCAGCGTGTCAGCAGTGTCTCTGGCTGTCTCTTTGTCTTCTGTCAGCAGCAGGCGTAACACTGTCATCTCACTCAGACTTCCTCTTTGAGCAGCGATAGCCATCTTACATCCACAACTGAGAAGTACACTGTAAAGAAGATTAGCAACGTACCCTTTTTAGTCTTTCTACTTCAGAATTCCTGTTACTTGCCATTTCTTTGTAAGTATTTAAACAGTTCATATGATGTGATTTCAAGTTCTCCTTTCTCTCTGGAGTGTTACAAGCTGTCAGAGCAGAGATGAGATCCAAGACTAAACTGTCAAAGACATATTAATTATAAAACTTATGTCCACACCCTCCTAAAAAAACTTGTTTAAACACGCCTCCACTTTTCTATGTCACAGAGTGGGTTTAACTTCAAATGTTTCCTCAAAGAAAGCTATTATTAATGACTAATTACTAATATTAAGAGAGCTATTATTGTGTCTGTAGTGTTGCTGCGGGCGCCATGTTCTGGAGACGCTGTGTGTCGTTGTGAAAGTGCTTCC
>JAUMHR010003192.1:0-14883 GCA_032361145.1 Enteromius fasciolatus
AACCGGATGGGATGGCATGTCGCTGCAGGATGCTGTGGTAGCCATGCTGGTTCAGTGTGCCTTCAATTTTGAATAAAACCAGCAAAACACCCCCACACCATCAGAAAACAGAACAAGAACTACGGAAATCACTTTGCAGGAGGTAAACTCGATGCTCGGCAATTGGTCGAGCTTTTAAAAAAACAAAGCTTTTAAAAGACAAGACAACGAGTTAACAATTAACAAGGGGGAGGAGCTGATGAATAACCGTAGTGAAAAACAAGGGGGCGGAGACACAATGGGAAAGGAACAGATGAGTTGTTAGGCTGATAAATAAGGGCAAGGGGACACAGACACGATGTAGCACATATAATTCAGAGTCCATACCAGACTAAACAGGGGAACACTGACACAAATCATAACAATTCCAATGGAATAAATATTCAGTTATTCACACTACGATTGTCTAGCTATGCCCTCAGGTCTGCATCACACTACTGGAGATGGCAGGCTGCTTTTACTATAGTAGTAGAAACAGATGACCAACACCCCCCCCCAGTCTCAAATCCATCCTGGCCTTCGAGATCCTCATTAAAACTCTGTGTATTGATCCATGCGTTCTGCTTGTGTGTGTTAATGACCCAGAGCGAAGACGGCACACAAAAGGCCCAGATGACACCCTTGAATTACGGAAACTCAGAATTTACTCAGCTTCAGCACACTGCTGTGCCTCCTGCCTTTGTAATGCTGTAAACTTTTAGGTCAACCAACTCTTCTAAAGTACACAGGAAGGTCATTATATAGTCCACAGCAGGTGGAACATGATAAAATACTGTTCCGACCTCTATGACTTTCTTTCTTTGATATAACTCAGAGTTTTTAAATTGTACTGTTTGCTCTTTTTCATGTAATTGCGATGAATGGGACACTTAAGCACCACTAAAGAATCATAAAAGTGGTCCATATGACTCATTTGCTATTTTATTTTCTGTTTGTTTTTTCAGAAGAACAGAGAGAAATGTAGACATAAGATCTAGTCCTTATTACATTCGTGAGAGAATTAATGACTTGATTTGTGAACAAATTGATTTTCTTTTTTTCTCAATGAATCAGTTTAATAAAACCTGTCTGAATGATTTATTATTCAATCAGAATTTTAACCCAATGACTAAATAATCAGTTTACAGCAGTTAACATCTAATTGAGAGCATTATCAAAAAGTAAAGACTTAAATACAAAATAATAATAATAATTCTGTCAGCATTTATTTTCCCTAATGTTGTTTTAAACCTGTATTTATGTATGTAACCTGGCAGTTTTGGTTAAATTGATTTCCATTGTATGTAGAAAATTTGTTCCACAAAAAGGCATGATAAAATGTTACATCATGTAAAAAAAAAGAAAATTATAATTTTTGGGTAAAATTAAACTTACATTTTGACTGATTTGCCACAAAAGCTATACAGGATGAATTCAGAAGACTCCTTTTATGACATTTGTAAAGGGCTTTCACATTATTTTCAATGCCCATCCATCCAAATTCAATGAGAATTTTGAGAGGATTAAACTGGTCGTTTATTTTCATGAAATTCATGAAATTGTGACAATTTCATGAAAATAAACGACCAGTTTAATCCTCTCAAAATTCTCATTTTATGTTTTTTGAAGGAAACTCCAAAAAAAAGGGTGAACATTTCATTTAAAAACAAAATACATATATTTTACATAATTCTAGACAGAGCATACTGTAATGTACAAACCAAATAAACACACACAAAAGAACAACAATGTCCCATAGCAGCTGTGTGTTTTAAGGATCATGATAAAGTATAGTGTTGACAGGAAGGGGATCTGTACAGCACACAGAAGCACTCTTCCCAATGCCTTTCATACTTTTTGCTGTCATGTATTGATTTACTTCATTAATATTTCATTAACATACATAATAAATTAATGTCTCCCCATCCCAGATTGCCCCTAACAAGACAAGATTTACATTAGATTTATATGTATATGTGGGCCACGGCTGACATCGCATTATTGAAGCAGAATTAATAAATGAAATACTTTGTGCTCACAAAACAAAAACAAACATCCTTCGTTGGACTTTGTTAAATGCAACCTTGATTAAATAGAAAGCATATTTGAGTGGCCCCAGAAAATAGTAGGTATGTGAACAATAACTACTGTCCTTCTCCATTCTCTCTGTCTCAAACACACACACACACACACACACACGCACACACATACGAAAGTGTCTGAGTGATGCAACCCACTGAAATAAAGAGAACAACATAAGATTTTTCTTGCTACATTTGAGCTACGATGAAACAGCCATCTTGAGATGTATGTGATTCTTCCACATAGTTATGTATTATTTTATTCATCATTTGTGCATGCAAAATGTATCTTTGCAAATAATATCTGTAACCTCAACCAGTCGATCAATTACCAATGAGTCTCTTTCATTATTGCAGCGCTTACAAGGTCTGACCTTAAAATGAACTCGGTATCAGACATTAAACTAAGGTTTCGTCTGTGCGAGGAGAAAGTGATGGCACCCGTATGTGTGCAAGAATAAAAGCAGGTCAGGAGTGCTTTGACCTCATCTACACCTACACCCATCTGTCCCTGATCTCATCACACTGCAGCGCTGACTTAATTGGACAAGAGATGACACTCGCACTAACCAAAACCCTGAGGGTCACAACCTCATCATGGAGAGGGAGGTGGAGCTAAAGAGTCAGCGATTGCAAACTATGGTGTTTACTACGTCTAGAGTTACATTACAAACTATGGGGTGAATTTAAGGATTGGACTGGTAAAACTGGTTAACCCTAATGGGATTATCCTTGTATTTAGACGTATTTGAAATAGAAATCTTTTGTAACATTAACTGTCTATCAAAATTTTGATCGTTTACATCATGTTGACAATCAAAATTTAGCAACATTTACTGTATATGGAATCTATGGAGTTATGGATAAAAAACGTCTCTGGGGTGGTACCTTTTACAAATATATACCATTAAGGTACTAATATGCACCCTTTATATGTATATATAAATACACACACACACGCATGTATATATTAAATTACGATTAAGTTAGTTTATACTTTTAAAATATTTTATATATATAGATTAAGTTAGTTTATACTTTTAAAATATTTTTAATATTTTAAAAGTATAAACTAACTTAATCGTAATTTAATATATACATAATATATACATATATATAATATATAATTTATATTTTATATATATATATATATATAAATTATATGAAAATAAATATATGCATGAAATTATTTTAAAATTCTATACTGTATGTGTGTATTTATATACATTATAAATATATACACAGTATAAAAAGATATGTTATGTAAACAACAACTTTTATTCTGGATGCTATTAATCACGATTAATCGTTTGACAGCACTAGTTTTAGTATTTATTAATTTAAAATTTTAGTTATTCTCCTTAAACGTATTTTAGTTAGTTGCCAAGGATCCGTGTAATAGAATTACAGCTATCTGTCAATGAACAAAAACATTTGAGTTAGTTTTAGCTGCCCTAATTGTTGCAGAGAGCACATGGGCGTTCTTTGGGTGCCTTTGGTGCTTCTCATACCCATCAGCCTCCAGGAAGTAACTGGGAGTCTGGCTGGATCAACAAATGCCAGTGTTAAAATCCCTTGGCAGCATGAAAAGGGCACAGAGGGCTCCCTTTGCCAAAATTTGTCTCATCGAACAATTTGGGTCAGAAGGGCTCGGCATGTTTACACATCTTCCCTGTGAAGCATTGACTCAGTCTGAGACATTCTCACTATACACAGCGATACATGTCCTGCCCACTACTTCAACCATAACAAATATTCTTATTTTATGAATAATCTACATACTCTCTCATTATCTCCCTCTCTTCTCTTACTCTCCCTCTCTCTCTGGAATTAATTAGTAAGGTTGTTAGAGGAAACCTTAAGGCCCATGGCACAGGTTCTGGTTATTTATAAAAGTATATTCGCACCGTCTAATCAGGTACCCAAAAAAACACAAGAGGAAAGAGAAGGACACATATGAAAAATGCAATATTCATGATTTATGGGACTGTTAGAAAGAGAGCTTGCACCTCGCTGTCTGTTCTGTCTTCAACAAAACCAACAAATCAAAAAACAAACCAACCTTTATATCAAAGCGTTATACCGCTCTCTCTTCAGGCTAAAACATTCAGGGAATTATGGCCCTCCAGAGAATCCTCAACTTACCTCTGTTATTATCTCTTCCCCTGGATGGAAATAAGTGTGTTGGGAGATGATGTGTTAGATGAAATGGGCTGAAGTGCTCTGATGGAAGAGAAGGAGACAGAATGTGGATTAGTGAGATTCACTGCAGATTGTCTCATTGTAACAGACCTTAATGTGCTCTCACATTTTTGGTACTCTTCAACAGCTATTAGGGGAGCTTGCTAAGGCAATCCTTCTCTGCTTTAATGGTTAGGGATTTCAAAAAACTTTTAACCTAAGTATTAAAATTCAGCGCATATCTCATCCTGCACTGTTTGTACTACACTTCAAACGCAGTCATTTCAAAAGACACCTGTGTGTTCAGAAGTTTCACGTGAAGCTGAAAAATAGCAGAGCAATTAGAAAACTGTTGAATTCTTTGTTAGTTTCGTAGCGCATTGCATTCCAGGTCCTGTGTGAAAGGGCCATCTTGTGTGGAAGAACGATAGGGTCACATCACAGTGTAGTCAATCGCGGCTAGTGTGCTGCAAATACATACGAGCATTGTGTCTGTAACACGACTCTGTTCCTCTTTCGTGCTTTAACTGATGGTAAAACTAAAGACATTATTAACTGTCTTACTATTAACTTTGAATTATTCGATTATGGTAAGGTGCGTTACATTTCAGAGACATGCTTGTGGTGTTCGGCCAATCACAATGCATTGGGTCAGCTGGCCAATCAGAGCAGACTGTGCTTGTCAGAAGGAGGGGCTTTTGAGAGAGGCGGGGCATAGAGGAGTTACAATAATGTGCAGTATTTGAAACATAACGCGTTTTTTGAACATTAAAACATGTTAATGTATTCTGTTACACAAAATACACAAAATAATGATCTTTAAAATAGCTTCATATGACCACTTGCTCCTCCGATATTTTCATCTTTTTTATTTTCCATTTCTCTCTATATTGTAGATCTGCTAAATATCTATTCTGTGCACTGAAATTAAGCGCTCTCTTCCCTCTATCATAAGACACACCCCTTACTGCTGATTGGCTGCAAGTGTATTTCTGGCACTGTGGTCAAAAGCATTTTTTAAAAATTGTTTATAGTGCTTAGAATCTATGGAGTTATGGATAAAAAACGTCTCTGGGGTGGTACCTTTTACAAATATATACCATTAAGGTACTAATATGCACCCTTTATATGTATATATAAATACACACACACACGCATGTATATATTAAATTACAATTATCATAAGACACACCCCTTACTGCTGATTGGCTGCAAGTGTATTTCTGACACTGTGGTCAAAAGCATTTTTTAAAAATTGTTTATAGTGCTTATGTATAAAATATAAAGCATTTAAAAAAGGAATCAAACCGATCTCACAGAAAAACATATTTTATGAGTTGGCAAATTCACATTTTAAATTGTATAAAAAATCAAAAACAAGCAAGCATGAAGGTCCACCCCTAACCATATCCATCACAGGGGCATTTGCAGATTGTACAAAAAATGTATGAATTAAATTTATAAAAATTAACCACTAATTTGCCAAATATAGGGAGAAAATGTCATGAGACTGTGTTGAATACATAGGGTGAATTTTTTATTTCATGCCAACATTTGCACTTCTTCCACACATCATGACATAGATCCACTTCAGCTTGAGAGCACGGCAAAATAGAGTGATGTGTATCTGAGAGAGAGAGAGAGAGACGGGGACGGGTAATGGGAGGAAGCAGTGATCGATGCTCTAGTGCATTACTGATGATTTGCACTCAGCCAGTTAGTGGTTTTTGGACACACAGCCATTAATGAGCCATGTCTGTCCTCACCTCAACCACATACAAACACTCTGAGAGTGGACATGGCTCTTAGCTTGACAATGTACACACCCACAGACACACATTACATGCAGAGCACAAATATACTTAATGCACATGCTCCTAAAAGTGGTCACCAAAAGAGCGGTTTAGATGCAGGGAGAAGTGGGATAACTTCATTTGAAAGAATTACAGAGATGAGCTGGGCAGAATGAATTGTGTAAGTATTGCTCCAAACACCCCAGCCCCCTCCAGCAGGCAGAGCCGTGAGTCACTCTTCCCCCTCACTCTCATTTCACTCAGCCCAGCCATGAGCTCCAGCTCTCGGCTCTCAGCTGCTCGACCCAGCAGACACGTGGATGCACAAATACCAGCAGGCGCTTGTTTACCAAAAGAAAGCGAGTGCTTCATGCAAATAAGCTGGGCTCATTTTAACACACCTTTCTGGATGCCTACTATGTCTCATTTCTCGGGTTGGGCAGAATGCAAATCCTCCATTTGGATTTACAATATGGAAATCACCTAAGCCTGTGTTTAGTTGAATTGATTCTGTCCAGATTTGAGCACAGCTTGTGTATCGGCCTGGATTTCTGCATTGGGAGAGTGAATCACCACCCACTAGTAATCACCTCTGAATTCACGTACAGTCACAGTGTCCTTCCCGTGTTCTACACCCACACCCAGCCTACAGCTGACCATCTCCTTATGGAGCTCACACACTCACACACACACACATTAATTCTTGTTTTAAATAAAAATAAATCATAATACTATATTGAATAAATACTACTACTAATAATAACAATAATAATACCTCAAACAAATAAATCATAACAGTATTTCTTAATATTTGTATAAAATATGGCTACATATCTAATACCAATCAAAAACCTTTCCACGTGATGAAATTAATAATTATTTGGAGGCAACATAATAATAATAATATAATATGATTTATTACTATTATTATTATAAATAATATTATTGAATAATATTGAAACGCTTATATCATACCAACTAAGACCTGTTTTACAAGCGCAAATAAATAAATGACAAAAAGTATGTATTTTTAATACGTATAAACACACAGGTCTTAAATGTGCGTCAGACAAATACAACCATGATCGCTAAAAAGTATACAGTGGTGCTGTAAAAGGCTTTTGTCATTATGAATTAAACCAGCCCTATTTACATAAGATGAGAGCTGATTACGGCTGCGAGTCTTTGGAGAGCAGTATGTTCTCTCTGGTTTGAACCCACAAAAAACAGGGCCTTGATGTGCTACTTAAAGAAATCTCAGCTGACTCATCAGCTTCATTCCAACTGAAGCACAGACAAGTGTGAATATGACTCACGTTGCTTGTAGATCTGACAGTCAAACATTTATCAAAGACCAACATCATGCAGTAAAATCTCTGGCATAGTTCTTCACTGCTACAGCCGGAGTTGGAAAAAGGGCCAGGTGTAACTCTTAGACCACATTTGAATTCATCTGTATTATCCCTCTCCTTCCTCGGGTCAGCGCTGCAGACTTTCCTCACCTGACCTCTCTCTGCCTGTTGTGTGCACTGCCTCACTGCCTGCATAGTTCTTTCACTGGCAGCTGCTTGTTTTTTATTGTTACTTTTCAATTTTGAATTAATATGTTTATGTATTTCACCTCATCTGTCATCTGGGATTTATTAGTTTCCTCACAAAGCTTGGTGCAGTGTACTCTCGGAATTTAGCAAAGTTGCTACAGAACTTGGTCAAAATTAGGAGGCAGCCAAATTAAGTTTTTGGAACAGAGTGTCCAGAGTCAGAAGAATCAAACACCCACCAGCACTTTCCACACTCCATAGGCCCTTTGTGCTCCAGCTTTCTGAATTGATATAAGATAGAAGAGTTATACCATCAGCCAGGACTGCATGGGCAAATGGCTTCTAGTGAAATAAACTCATGGTACCATAACTGAAGGGAGGAAAGAAAGAAAAACTCAATAATAATAATAATAATAACTATTATTATTATATTATTATTAAATAATATGAGACATTATATGAATAATAATAATAACTATTATTATTATGCATATAATATATCATATTATTTAATATTTTAAATATATGTCTGTGCCTTACAGGCTTATGTAATAGCCAACAATATAATATAGTAATACATCAATAATAAAGTGCACAATGTCTTAGGCGAAAACTATATTATTGTTGTCATTATTATTATTATTATTTCTATGAATTATTCTTATATTGTTATTCGAATATTATATACATGGCCATCTTACTATGCTTTACATGCTTAAATAATAATATAATACAATTTAATATAATATATCAAGTGCATACATTATTATTATTATTATTATTATGTATCATTATTGAATATGATATATTCCTATGCTTAACAGGATTATATAATATAATAAATGTTTAAACTAAGATCAATTTTATTATAATGCATGATGCTTTAAGGGCTTAAATTAGCATACAAATAACATTTATAAATACTTTTTAATACATATTTAAAGTAAAAGTAAAACACATATGTGTAATACATAATATATATTTGTATACATACATACATACATATATACAAAGAATATATTTATTAAAAACAAAATTAAATAAATGTAAGGGCTACAACTCAGAGATACAGAGATTAAACTGTTGGGCTGATTCTATATGTTATGATGTGCTGTAAACAGAATATTAATAAGTAAAATATGCACTTTGTCCGACTGTAAAGTGTTCCAGCAAAACTGAAGCAGCATCTATAACTGGTATATTAGTGATGATTCAAGGAGCAATCAAACCACTCCCATGGATGAGAGGAGAAGAGCAGCTGGACAGTATGGACCTCACCTGCCCCAGTGACCCACTAACCAGTAATAGTCCAGCGAGACCAGCACAAGGATGGGCATTTCCTCCCCTCATAACTACATACCCATGAAGCATTAACAAATACACATTCTGGACTAACAGATCAAACTAACTTCTGTGACTCAGTAAGTCATGTCTGTGTATCAACCGCATGTGCATGAGTTGCTATTCTTTCCTATGCTTTCACATTGTTATCACGAGAACACCAGATGATGTATCTCAGTCATCACTGCCATAAGGTCTCAGCAGTTTCTGTATAGTCATTCGATTTTTCAAATACAGAACAACAGTTGTAAAAGTTAGAATCTCACATGGAGATTCTGAGAGAGGCGTACAGCTGCTGTCCAATCATGTGTCTTGTTATTTAAAGGCAACCGGCTCTCGTTTAGTGCAGTCAGCTGGACACAAGCAGTTGTGTCAGATGCAGAGAACATTGCTTGACCAACAGGAACAATGTCTCCTATCCATGGCAAGATTTTCAGCAGTTTTTACATACAGCTAGGGGCTTACATAACTGAGTTATTCAGCGCTTGGCAGTACTTCATTTTGGATGCAGTACTGTGCTGTTCTTATCACTGCTCCACCTCTACATGAAACAACACACTCACTGGGATCAGCAATAATGAGGGCCTGGCAGAGTAGTTCAGGTTTCGGTGAGATCTAGCTGTGAATTTTGCTTGTCAACTTTTCATCTAGATAAAATCATTGGGTAAGAGTTCCTTTCCAAATTGAAAGAATATGAGCGCCAATAAGAACGCCTTGGAAATTGCAATAATCAGGAATGTTTTGCAATGTGTGTCATCATTTTCCGGCAAAGATGTAATTACTGCCATGATTTCCAACAAGTTATTATTTTCTTTGTATAATAAGTAAACATTTCACAAAACATTTAGCTAAAATTTACATACTGTTTAGAGTGAGTTTGATATTTAGAAGGTCACATTACATTGATAAACAGTAGCAGTAAGGTTAAATAATTCTATATCAAGTAGAAGCTCTCCTTTTCAACTATTGATCAAAAGAAGGTAAAAAAAAAAGTTTCCAGCATAAATGTTTTCAATATTGATATTTTAAAAAAGCTTAATGACCATCAAATTAACATATTAGAGGGATTTCTGAAAGATCATGTGACACTGAAGACTGGACTAATGGATGCTGAATTTCAGTTTTACCGTCAGGAATAAATAAAACTATTAAATATATTACAATTGAATCTGTAATAACATTTCCCAGTTTTACTAAATAGTTTTTAGCAAATAAATACAGCCTGGGTGAGCCTAAGAAACTTCTTTAACCTTACAAATGTTAAATGACCGCATTTTTACATTCATAAAGCTAAATTGAGTCAAATTTTAGAAACCTGAAAGGAATAAAATGCTTGAACTGGCAAACTCATTTGAATTTCCAATGACCATCGCATGCTTGTAACCATTTTAGGTTTCAGAACAGTGTTCATAATAAATATGCAGCATTACATCATCAAAGTGTGGACTCGGAGGAGGGCTGCAAGGGCTCAGGCCAGCGTTTGAGACTGGGCCAACGATGTTTTCTTCTTTATATCACTTATTGTCCATCTGCATCCCTGCTTTATGCAATACTTTTGTAAACCCCAATCTGTTTGAGCGGGCCCACTTGAGGATTGTGAGAGGAACACAGAGTGAGGATGAATCTGCATGAAATGAGGCGGTAGAAGCTCATGAAGCAAACACAAAACAGCTGTGGCCCACAATCATGTGCCGACGGCTGTTTACTTACTTCATAATCAACCGAAAATACCAGCACACGCGTACCAATGTTCTCCTGAAAGCGCACCAGCACGGCGGTTCGCAATAATAGTAACAAGGTAACAAAATTAAAGAATTCCTCATGAGTCAGTGATAACATTCACACGAACATAAATTGGCACATGCAAATTCGGTTACATCTTGTGTATTCCGTTTGTTGCGCTTTTGACCCAATTAGAGGCTCTTCTCGATCTCTAAACCAATCGGATCCATCCTTGAGTTAGGAATCCCCGTTGCCCTAGCAACTGTGAGGTCACTGAAACAGATGGGGGATGGGGGGTGCTTGGTCGTAAGGTTGTAAAACGCAGTTTCTCTCCCTTGACAGTACAGCTGCTGTGCAAGTGTTTGATGCATGCATGCATTCATTAGCGCAGGCATACAGGAAGGAACAGAGGGAGACAGGAATCCATTGAGGCAGATGTGCGTTGAAAAGGAATATCTCCCTCCCGTCCTTGCAAAGCCAGTCCCTCGCTACTGATGACCGAAATCAGGGCAGATCTGATTGCTTATGATTAAACTTCTCGGCCGTGAGTGCTAACTGCAGCCTGCACACATCAAAAGAGAAAAGCAAGGTGATGAAACTCCTCCATTCTCTCCTCCAGCCTGACCTATTATTATTCACTGAGAGAATTCGCTCTCATCCATGTTTTAAACTCCCATCTCTCTCCCACAAAGAAAAGCACTCGCTCAAGCTGAAATGTTAATGACGACGCCAACAAATGAATCGCAAAAACAGTCCTCGCACGGTTCTTGAAGTCAGGTGACCAAGTTGAATAAAGGAGGACTGGATTATGGAACGACAGCAGATGAAAGGGGAAAGGAAGAAAGCCGAGCAGAAGTGGAGACCAGGGCAGCGGAGTTGAAAAGCGAGCAGAGTGGGGGCGTATAGAGCTGTCATTTCATCTTAGATTTTGCTCTCTCCTTGTCTCCACTCGTCTTGCTTGGTGAAATGTTAATCTGGCATGGAGTGGAAAACAGCACAGAAGATCAAAAATAGGTCAGAGGGAAAGAAAAGAAAGGGGGAGGAACGCTCCGTCCTGTGATTCCACACCGAGAGAGAAAGAGGATGATCAAGCTTCAGAAGATGTTCAGAAGATATTTACTGAGCACAGGCTGACAGACACTGAAATGGACATTTCAGCTTGTTTCTGACGGGTTTCGACTCATAATGGGTCGCAGGTCTGTTCTGACAGGGTCAAGAAGAGCTGAATGCAAATAATAAATAGGTAACTTATCGTATTGCAAATTTTTCAACTTTTAAAATGTGAGGGGAAAACGCTTCACAGTGCAAATTTGCAAAAAACGCAAATTCATCTGTCAAACCAGCCAAATTAGGCGAATGGTTGACCTGGCCTTATCCACAAAAACCTTGAACAAAATGACAAAAGGTGAAAGAAAACATTGCATGCTACATTAAATATGGTTATGCTTTTCTGTGCTACGTGACCAATGTCAAAATGGCCACTGAAGCAAAACAGTTTTGCTATTTTCTTGTCTCTTTAAAAAAAGGAGATTGAGTAAAAATATAGCTAAAAATTGCACATACATATGCATATATATATATATATATACACATGTACACACACACATATGTAAGCAGGTATGTAAAATGCTTCATAATGCTATTGTATGGCTTCACATAGCAAGTACAAATTGCTTTCCTTTTCCACTTGTTTTGTTCCACTGCTCATTCTGAGCATCTTAGGATGTGCTCTGTGCGGATCATAATTTCTCCTCCTCTCACTCTCTGTCTGTCCCTGACTGCAGAGCTAGTAGGACAGCAGGGGGTTGGGAGGCAGTCCTTAGACTGCATTGCTTACACATTGAGTGGAGGAGGGAAGCAAAAGAGGTTAAAGATAATAAGGAGTTACTTTGAACAACAAACCTGCTGAGACAGGAAGTATGGGCATGCATACACTCGTTACACACATGCAGAAACATCTCACACTACATCCCCGAAGAGTTCGGTCTCCTTCACAGAGCTTTTTAGTGCCCTCTGCCGGATGAGACGATCACTCAAAGATCTACATCTGCCACTGCTGACTGAGAGACTGCTAAACGTCAGAATTCATGAAACAGCACCAACACCACTCAACTAATAAAAGCGGAGAGTTTCATACATGCACTTGAACCGTAAGTGTACTCCATCTGCAGTCTGGTGAGGTAAAAACACTTAGCCTAATTTAAAGAGATAGTCCACCCAAATATTAAAATTCTGCCAACAATTAATCACCCTCATGTCATTACAAAATGTACGACTTATTTTCTTCTGTGGAATATAATAGAAGGTATTGTTAAGAATGTAGAATTTTTACATATATATCTGTCTATATATCACAGGAGAAAGCAAAAGTCGCAGTATTTTATGCAAACATATAGTAGGAAGGGATAGTAGGAATAGGTGTCAAAATCAAAATTTCGCTATTGGTTTATAAAGGGACGTGAATGATACAAAAAACTAAATGTTCAAACACATTTGTGCAACTGAGCTGGTCCCTTTGAAATGAATGGAAATGCTAATCAACACACAAAAACAGCTAGCTAAACATGGGGATGCTTTTCTGGAATTCCAGAAAAAGCAAAGTGTAAAATGTTTTGTGTGCATTTTATGTGTAAAATCGCACATATTTCCATCCTCCACACAGTATTTTCTGTGCGCTCGTTTTTTTTCAATGTTCTGCATCCTTCCATCAACATGCTATTTCATTAAAATGAACACTAATACCCAGAAATATCAGATGTGACCAAATGTTCTCTTGGCTCCCCTGTGACATCATAATCGCAAGTTGAACCATTTTATTATCTGAAAGCAATTTGCTATTCACCTATTTTTAATTTGTATTGCTCGCATGTATGTGTGCTGCAAAAGCCTGGCTCGTAATGCAGCGCTAATGTAATCCAACTCTTCTGCACTCACTGACCCCCATTATGAAACTAAAAATGTGTGAAGAGAAGCATTTCTTTCAAAGGAGGCCAGTCTCCTCCCCTGTTTCTCTGCTCCTAAGCTTCTTGTCCATCCAGCTTTATCTCAATCTCCTTCCCCAGCTTCCTTCTTCCCCATCACCAGCTGCTCATGCAATCCCCGGCTCTGTAGGCCCACTCGGAGGGGTCAAGCTCTTCCATCTCCTTAATCACACCCATCCACCGCAACCTCCTGCAGAGAGAAAGATGAATATGTATTTTACTGTCACTCCACTGTTCACACCGAAATGAGCAGCCGTGGCTTTCTCACCATTCCCGGAGGTAGAGAAACTGAGCCTTTCCAAAGTTCAAGACAAAGTGACACGTCCAAGGCCACCTTTTCTCCCTCAACACTCACTCACACATACACACACACCTCTCTCTGGTTTTAGCACTAATTATACTGAGAAGTAGGCTGCTGTTCTAGTTCAGAGCACCCAAGTGGGTGGCCTGATTCACCATCACTGGGCGTGGAGAGGACAGGAGGGGGTGAGAGATAGAGAGCGAAAGGAAGAGCTCACGGCATAATGTGATGAGGGAGATGATAAGCATGGTCCTGCAGAGCCGTGGGGTGTGCTGGAAACTGTCTGCTTACTGCAGTGATCTTCTGAGATATGGGATTTGTGCAAATTTCTAAACTAAAAGGACCTTCAGTTTTACCAGCGTAATATCGGCCTCTTCTAAAGAGTAACCAGGGCAGCCTAGTGTAAAGGAGGCCAGCTGGTGGGTAGGTAAACCTCACTCCCCTTATTTCTAGTGACTGATGCTAGAGGCTTCTTGTTAGCACACCCAGCTCCCGTGCCTGAAACGTCAGCTCGAATCCCGCTTGAAGCAAGTGAGGCGAGTAGAAGCGGAGGGGTTACGCTGGTGCCGTGACCCGGATGAGAGTGAGGTTTAGAAGGCGAGTGTAATGAAGGCCAGCTGGTAAGAGTAGTGTGGGTAAACCTCACTCTCCTGATCTTAAATGACTAAGTGACTGATGAGGGCGACTGCAGTCATATTTAGGAAACATCGGATCAATCCTATTCAGAACCAGTGAGGCGAGCAGTGATGGGAATAACTGCTTTATTTTTTTCAGTAACGAGTAATCAAACGAATTACTGTTTCCCCCGTTACAACGCCCTTACCATTACTAACAATAAAATGTGGCCTTACTATAATTTATTTTATACTACGGGGCCGTTGAATGCTTGAATCTGATTGGCTGACGAACGTTCTGAGGTGTGCA
>JAUMHR010004344.1:0-14782 GCA_032361145.1 Enteromius fasciolatus
GATATTACACACATGATATACCTTTTAATACCTTTTAACTGCTTATGATGGTGGATTACATCCAAGTGGCAATGCTTTCCATTGCCGCCTGTTCAGAACTTTTCCTCTCCATGATCTGAAATATAGAAGTTTGACCGAGGAGAGTATTGTCCTTAATTTTAATCATATGGACCAGGCTGTTTGAGTCTGCTCTTCTAAGAGCGGTGTAACCTGGAAGAAGGGGTTCATCAGGGATGGTGAGGAGGACTTTGTCTAATGAATGCTTGAAATCATTTGCATTGCAACCAGATATATTCCTGACCCATTTTGGTAGACAGTTGAAGAGGATCGAACCATTTATGGGAAGTGAGCCATTTCTTAAGCTTTGAAAGAATGAAGGTGTTTTGTAGTTGATAGTAGGTATAAAGCAGCGCCTACCATGTCTTGGGGAAAATGTAGCTCTAATATGGGATGGGCCAGAATCAGAGATGTTTGGCACATGGCCCTCGAGAATTTTCCATATGTAAATAATTCTATATCTCTCTCTGCGTCTTCTAGAGAGAAGAGTTTGTATTCAGAAAGAGTTTCCCAATAGTTACGGTATTTTGGTTCTTTTATTTTTCGAAGAAAGCTCCACTGGAGTGCATCGATTTGTTGGATTTCGCCAGAGCGTATTGGTGACCACAATTGGGAGCAATACTCAAGGTGAGGCAAGATTAGTGACTTCCAGATAGTTAACATCGATAAACGTGAGCGTGATTTAAAAGTCCTGAGTGCCCAGGCAGATTTCTGTTTACCCTTTTCAATTAATGAATGGGTGTTCTGTTTGAAGAGGCAGTCGTTGCTCATTAATACACCTAGATCACGCACAAGTTATTTTTCTGTGATGATGGTGCTCGAGCTGGAAAGATAATTTGTGGATGATTTGATTTCTTTGTTTTTACCATATCGCAGAAGTTCAAATTTGAGGTTGTTGAACGCCATGTTATTGGTTTCTGCCCATTTATAAATTGTATTTAGGTCACTTTGTAATTTATCAGTGTCATCGAGTGATTTGATTCCTTTTGTAACCCTTGTATCATCTGCAAAGCATTTGAGTATGGAGTATTGTAGGTCGGCATCAATATCACTGATCAGGATAAGGAATATCAGTGGGCCAAGGACACTGCCTTGGGGTACTCCCGATATGACACGGTGACTGTCAGATTGAATACCGTTGACGAGTACTGTTTGAGATCTATTTGTCAGGAAAGATGTTGCCCAGTTCAATATTTTTCCGTTGATACCAAGAAGCTTAATTTTTTTGAGGACGATGGAAAAGTCTACTTTGTCAAAAGCCTTAGAGAAGTCTAGATAGACAACGTCAACGTTCTTTCCAGTTTCAAGTAGTGAAATTATGTTGTCGAAGTGAGATATGAGTTGGCTTAAACATGACCTTCCTGATCTGAAGCCGTGTTGATTTTTGTTGAAGAGGTCTTTAGTTTGAAGATAGTGAACAATGTTGTTGCGGATGACTTTCTCGAAGATTTTTATGATGTGGGAGGTTAGGGCAATAGGGCGGTAATTGACTGGTTTGCCTCGACTTCCAGATTTGAATTTTGGGGTAATAATGGATTGTTTTAGTGAGACTGGGATACAATTTTCATTTAGAGATTTTTGCCAAAATAACGTTAAGGGTAGAGATAGCGTGTTCTTGCAGTTTTTTAGTAGGATAGAGGGGAAGCCATCTTGCCCTGCTGCAGAATTGACTGATAGCTCATCAATTGCACATTCAATGTCTTTTTTGTTGAATAATATGTCTGATAGATCAGAAGGACTTTCATCAGGTGTAGAATTATTGTTGGTGTTGGTTGGTTGGCTGAAAACAGAGCTAAATTGGTTGGCTAGAATATTTGCCATTTCTTTGGAATCCATTACATATTCTCCTTTGGTGTTGAGAAGTGGGCCAGTTGAGTGATTTATTTTGGAGAATCTTTTTGCGTATGAGTAGAAATATTTTGGATTTTTTTTTATTGCGGAAATTGCCTTGTGTTCATTATATTCAGCCGATAGACGATAAATTGTTTGTAGTTGTTTCTCAATAGAAATTCGTTCAGCAAGAAGTTTTTCTTTCCTTTTGGGAGAAAGGTTTTTTTATAAATATTTATTGATCCGCCGTCTTCGCCGGACAACATTATATTGTAGACGTTGAGAGCGGGTTTTTTTAGGTTTTTCTTGGGGGTTTTTAAAATGTTTTTTAGGGGTGTATTTTGAACAGATGTTGAGGCAGACTGTGTAGAATGTATTTAGAATTTCATCAGGAGATTTCTTACGAAATTCTAGATGCCAGTTGTAATTCTCAAGTTCTGTGTTAATAGATGACCAATCTGTGTCATCACTTTGAAAGTTAAGAGAGTCGAATGCAGATAGTTTTGGAGGATTTTCTTCATTATTATTTAGAGAAGTAGCCTTTAATTTAGTTGAAATATGGATGTTTGAATGGTGAGATATAGTAGTAGTAGTAATTCCTTCTTTTTCATTGGAAACAAATTTACAAGCTAGTTCAAAAGACTAATTAAATCCAATTATAATAAATAATAAATTAAATGTTAAAAAAAATTAAATGTTAAAATATATATATTTACGCGCAGATTTTACATTGGCAGTAGATATTAATAAGTTTAACATCAGATTTAAATTTGATGACGTTTTTACACTCCTTAATGGGCTTAGGCAGCTTGTTCCAGGCCAATTTGGCCCGGAGCTCGAGTGAATTTAAACTGATGAATTGAATATTACATTTAAGTTTTGGTGGAATTAGAACATGGCCAGCCCTAAAGCTATAGGAAGTGACCTTTTTGCTAAATATATCAGCCATAAACGTTGGATTAAGAGAATTTAATGACTTAAAGACCTCAAACATAAGGAGTTCAAGATTCCTCTTATGTAGAAATTTAGATCCTGTGACTTCAAGGGCCTGTTCAAATTCAATTAGAGGGTCATTTAAAATGACGCGTAAAGCTCTCTTATGACTACGGTTAATCAAATTATTTGCAGTTTTACTAGTCTATTAGCTTTTTCGGTATTTAAACCATCACGAATCCGATTAAGCGCGTTCGTTCTGCGATTTACAGTTTGGGACATTAATTCAGCTTGAGGTAAGAAATTGAGCTGACTATCAATAGTTACACCAAGAAGTTTAACAGTTTTAGAATTTTGAATAGTTATACCATCCACCAATATATTTATATTTGACTGACTCCTGTCACCGACTATCAAAAACTGAAATTTTGCAGGATTAGCAAGCATGGAGTTGTTATTGAACCATGTTATTGCTATATCAGCGTTAACTTTTGAGTTTAGTTACCAGATTCTGAGTACAGTGGTCAAATTCTGATAGGGTGTTATCATCTGCAAAATTACAAATCTTTGATTCATCAATAAACATGAGTAAATCATTTATAAATATATTGAATAAGATGGGGCCAAGAATAGATCCTTGAGGTACGCCAAGCACTATTAGCAACCAATCACTCAAAGATGAACCTACACGAACACGTTGTTTTCTGTTCGTGAGATAGCTATATAAGAATTGTAGGCTACAATATTCAACCCCATAAGCTGCCAGTTTTGCAATTAGCAGATCATGAGGCAAAGTGTCATAGGCCTTAGATAAATCCATCAGCAGAGTACCAACCTTTTGGTTATGGTCACGCGCGTTTTGCCAGTTTTTAAGAAGATTTTTAAGAAGATTAAATATATGATATATACCGTACATCCTGTGCCCATGTTCAGGAGTTGCCATAAAGCCACTATGGTGATAACCGGGAGGGCACATTAAATACTTTTGTATATATATATATAATTATAATAGTTAGGGCATGTTAAATAGTTTTTAAGAAGATTAAATAGGACATGTTGTTCTTTTGTAAGAAGATTAATGCTTAATTAATATATTTATCCGCGGTATAATTCTTTCGGTACCAACTACCCTCCGGAGGGCAAATAGGGATTTTCCCGGGGTTGGACAATTTTTTCAGGTAGAATCCCTACCACTAGGGCAATATAAACTGAATCGACGCGTCACTTTCTCATACACTGTCCATTTTTCAAAACATACGTAAATTAGCCTTCATAATTGACATAATACACCTTATTTATTGATATTTATTTAGTCCTTCTATTTTGAGATCTTTTAAAATATTCACACTAACGCACTTTTTTCTTGAAACTTAGGATTACCTATCTCAAATCATCAGAAACGTTCGATACACCATTATAGTTATTTATTTTATGTATCAAAATCATTATGCTTATCATTGTTTTATTATTGTTTCAACTGCCAGCGGATTCTTACCAATAGGTATTTATTTTCTACAACCGGGAGTGAAGATTCACGTTTTTAGTATTTTATTTATTTTGTAACTTGGCGTGTCGTTAAAAAAAAGAAGTAAATTTCCAGGATTTTACAGCATTTAGTGTAATTGATAATTTCTGATATTCTTTCAACCCACCGTTTATTCGTTAATAGCGACATGTAATAGTAACTGGATATAGACACTGTTAAGTATATTCATTTTATCTAATCTGAAGCATTATATAATTCAATCTTAAGCCTATGTGGTACAATCCACGAACTTGATCACAGCGCAATAAATATCCACTAAATAATTTTAGCTACATTAATGAAATTGAATATATTAAGGATACGCAAAGTTCTTTAGATACACTTTTGTAAGAAGATTAATGCTTAATTTGCTCGAAAACTAAGAACAACATAAGAACACGCTAAGGCTTCATTTTTTCAGAGTTTCCTAACAACATTTATTTTTACCATATTTCATTTTGTAAATTATCTGTTAAAAATCTGCTTACAGCTTAAAATAATAATGCGCGGTTCAAATCTTTCCGACGTTTTCAAATGAAGGCCTTTAATGTTGAAAATTGGATTTCAACAAATCGGGTGGCCATAAAGGTTAAAATTTTCTTCTAACTTCTATTTTTATCCAAAACTTTATGTAATAACCAGATTTCGAGATAAATTTAAAAATGTTGATTATTTTATGCTCAAAAACCCTGTTTAGACGCTTGGAAACGAAAATGTTCATGGCGGCGGGTTTGGGCGAGTCATGGTTATTAAAATACTCTCTTTTTGGTACCTTAAGGTAAGAAATTTTCGCGAACTTTGCTCTCAAAAATTGTGTGTTTCGCGGAATAAATTATCGCGAATGAAGCTAATAATGGAAGTTTTGCGAATCGAATCAAAGAAAGAAAATATTATAGTCGTATGCCGGTTTTTTTTGTGAGTCGTGCCTTAACTTAGCCGAGTATTCAAGAAAGTTTGGTTGGGGGGTAATTTTACCCCCATACAAAATAGGGTTAAAACAATACTTTTCAAATTACAGATGAAAGAGTGAAGTTAAAAATAGGAATATACCAACTGTGATGTCATAATTTCCAAAATTAAAGGCAAGTTTACATTTACCCTAGAAATTTGAAACTTCTCTATCTAGAGAATCGTTCGAGATTTTTCACGAAATAAATAGCATTCTTTGTTAGTTTTTACTGTATTCAATATGAGCACAACGTGTCAGAGAAGGTAAAATAACCTAGAGGCATCAAATAGGTGAGATTTATGCAAATAATTGAATACATATGTAAAATATAGGTCTGGATAAAAATTAAACTGTTGGAAAACATGTAGACAGCAGAGGTGAAAATTTAACAAATATAGATAAAAAACATCAACCTTAAGGTTGAACAAAAAGCTCTAGATGCATCGTATAGGGGTGTTGAAAAAGCCTGCGTAAAAAGTGACTGCTTTAAACATACAGTACACAAGGGTTGAAAATTGAACAAATATAAATGAGAGAAATTTGCACTAAAAACTTTGCAGTTTTAAAATATTTAGAGTCTAATGAGTGACCTCAACTATCCGCAACGCGTCGTTCATTGATCGACCCCAGACCCTGTTTGCCCAAAACAAAAGTTATAGCTGAACAAGAAGATTTAAAGAATTTTAATTTAAATCTTCTTGAGCTGAAATAGTATTTTGGCCATAACTTAAACTCTATCTGTACCTTAATTTACCGAGTGTCCTATAAATGACTATCAGGGAGAAAGTAATGAATAAATAACATTAAAACTTCTGATCGACCAAACTTGGTAAAAGAATTTTGCGATTTTGGAAAAAAGACGTAAATATATGGTGGATTAAATTTGGCGCAGCAAGAAAAAATAATTTTTGCACGGATTTAATTTGGTCATTTAGGGAAATTTGCGCCAAATTCTTCTCCACACCAAAATTTCTCAGTACAAAATTATTTACAAATACTTTTTGTGATAAATTTCGAAATTCAAAACTGAATTAAATTGAAAAAAAAATCGCGTAAATTAAATTTGACTGATTGAAAAAAACAAAGCATTGAAATCATCTTCCCGCCCTAATTTCTTCCCCTAAGGCAACTGTGTAAAATTTTCATTTAAAAAGTTTAAGAGATATTCGAAAGACCCAACAAGTAGAGGAGTAGTTCACAGTAGCTTGATGCAGTTTGGTGAACATGGGCCCCCTATTTTACTAGGTGGGGGTAAATTTGTCTCCAACCTCTCTAGGGCTATAAGGAAATATGAATGAATATATTATTGACAAAGTAACTGGATAAATTTTATTCTAAAGGTTTGCGCAAGCGTGTTGCTTGTTGGCAAGCCAAATATAAGAATCCATAATATCATACTCTGATATAAAAAATGTAACAATTTACGGGAGTGGTGTATAGTTTGAGGTAAACATGTTGTGTTTTTCATGACACTTGTGTAGCGTTGCTGATTGGTTAAGACACACCACGTGACACTAATTATGCTTTGTCAATTTTATTTTTGATGAATTCGAAATTCACTAGCCCGGGTAAGCAAATCCATACGTACCCAGATCATAGCAAATGTGCGACCGCGTCAAAATACGCGCTACGCGCGTTTTTTAGCTTGCGCAATAATATCTTATTCATGTTGTAAAAAAAATCGGCGTTGTGACGTAACCCTGATGTCGGTAATTTCAAAAATCCATAATTTGTTATGAAAATAAATACGCATAACATTTGATAACTATTGGGAACCAAATGCATTGTGAAGTGTCGGAAGGTTAGAATAGAAGTTTATATTTGATTTATATCGTGATTTCTGTGAGGAATTACCTATAGAATGGGTATTTTTTAGTTGTAGGGGTTTAGTTGAGATCTCGCAAAATTATTTCCTAATGTATAATTATCTACATATATATAAGCAACCTCCTTGATATAACTTTTAAGATTTAAATAATCGAACATGGCAGAAATTGGCCACTGCTGTGGAACTCTACTCTAACAATTTCTTCCAGTCAAAATTTCTCTGAATTAGGTAATTAAAGTTTTGCAGTATATTGAATTAAAATAAGAATTTTACATTTTAGAAATATTTTATGAGATAGATTTTCGCTTGTGGACGTTTTAGTAAAATATACGATAAACTTCACGAAAAATGCCGAAATCGCAAAAATTTCTACGAAACGAATACTCTTGGGCATCTAAAAGACGTCCACCCGCTAACTAATTTTTTTTCACCCATGACATCCTTATTTCAATTCCAATTATTAAATTTTGGAAGAAATTTTAGCAAAGGCATAACAAGTTTTTAAAATCGAGATATACATATTTGGAAATATCCATAAAATAACATAAGATTCTTTAACTATATAATTACTGCATAATTTTTCATGCTAATGCAATTACTTAAGTAATAAGTTAATGCAAAAATTTTAAATAAATATATTTAAAAAATATACATCATTCTATTTAAGGAAAATTTTACAACCCCTACCCCGCTTATATTTCAACTTCCCGAAAATTTTGAATTGCTTGCTACCGCGAAATCTGATTGTTCGGTAAATCCGCGTAACTAAATTAAATTTGTGTGGTTCTTATCTTATTGTTTAGGTATGGCTTTTATAAAATAAATGTTATTCTAAAGGTTTGCGCACGTTGCTTGTTGGCAAGCCAAATATAAGAAAACAACCTCACAAAAAAAACAATTCAATTCAACATGACATGACAACCTCACATGTTCTACCTCACATATGCTTGTGTAACGTTGCTGATTGGTTAAGACACGCCACGTGACACTAATTATGCTAATGTATGCATCTAACTTTGCAAAAAGTAGGATTTGAAATCAGCTAGCCCGGGTAAGGAAATCCATACGCACCCAGCTCTTGCCAAATGCGCGACCGCGTCGAAATACGAGCTTCGCGCGTTTTCGAGCTTGCGCAATAAGTGAGTCTTTATGTTTTTAATATCTTTGTAACACAATTTATTTACATTTAAAATGAGACCTAAATATCCAAAAATCCATATATTATCATGTTTTCATATATTCCTCCTCATTGATCTTCATAAAACTATTTCTCTCTCAACTACAAACCATGCTATTGATGAGATATATGTTAAATGAATGTGTGTCATTTCGTTGACAAAGGGATTACGATTTTACATCACGATTACGATTTTACATCGTATAACAAAAGCTTCGCTGTCATTCAACCCAGGTTGATTGGTATGGCTCTCTAAAGAAATATAAATAAATTATAAAACAAGAAATTTTCACAAGAAATTTGAATCATTAATTAATTAACGATAATATATTTGAACCATACAACTAAAATCAGATACAATCAGGCTATTGAACAAGGTAAGGACATTATAGTATGGGTCTATTCCGGTGGGTGTGAAATTAGTCTGGGTCAAACTGTTCTGATACTAGCTCTCGTGTGCACTGACTTGTTAAAAGCAATTTTATTTTTAAAATGCATTATTTAGGTAATTTAAAAAAGAATGTACCAAGGTGACAAATTTATTTTCGCCCCGGTGCCCCAAATGGGGCACATTTACGGTGCCCCGATTTTTGCAAAAGATTTTTTTTTTCTTCAAAAATTTCTCAAGTTATGTTTTTCCGGTACATAATTTGACGCTGATCATTTTTAGCTTTAGAACCTTATGCTGAAAATGAGTGGTTCTCGAGTTATTGACGATCAAATATATTTTTTTGCCTCAAAAACTTTCGAATTGATGATTTTCTAAATCAGAATTTTATGCTGAAAAACATTCTTGTTAGGCGAAAATCTCAAAATCTGTGCTGTTCTTAAGTTATAAAATATTAAAGATTTAAGTAAAAATATGGTCACGTGACTGCAATAACTTGAGAACCATTCATTTTTAGCATAATCTTCTGATGTGAAAAATGCTCAGCGTCAAATTTAGGTTACGGGAAACATCACTTCAAACATATTTGGAGAAAAAACTTCTTTTTTTTCTTAGCAAAATATTAGTCACGTGACCTTTTTTTAATTTCGTTATATCTCGAGAACTTTACATTTTGGATATTTTTGCTGAACAAGAATGTTTTCAGCGTTTAATTCTGATTTGGAAAAACATCACTACATTTTTTTTTGTAATGTCACAAAATGTTTGATCGTCGATAACTCAAGAAGCACTCATTTTCAGCATAAGGTGTAAAGCCAAAAAAGATTTTGAAGAAAAAATATTCTCCTGCAAAAAATAATAATGTGCCCCATTTGTCACCCAGGTAAATTCTCTTTTAAATTACCTAAATAATACATTTCAAAAATAAAATTGCTTTTAACAAGTCTGTGCACACGGGGAACAATTGGACCCAGACTAAATAACGTGTCAAAAAGCAATTTCATTTTTGAAATGTATTATTTAGTTTATTTGAAAGATAATGTATCAGGGCGGCAAGTTTTTTTCACCCAGATATCCCAAATGGGGAGCATTCGGAAAGGGAACATTTACGCTACACCGATTTTTATAAAAGAAAAATATTTTTCCTTTAAAAATTTCTGGAAGGAAGAAAGTGTTTGCGGAAAAAACTTTGCGCATGTGTGCGCAAGGGCAATGGAACCATACCCGTCTTCCTGAAATGGACCGAAGGTAAACGCAAAAGTTTATTCCCACAAAAAAAGATTCATTTTCACGAACCCCAAAAAATTATTCCCATATTTTATAATTGTACTCAAAAACGAAAATTAGCCCTCAATGGTCCTCTAACATCATGCAAAATTTAAAAAAACACCATTTTCGAGAAAATTGAATCGTGGGTCGTTTAGCATGGTAAAATACAGGAAAATTATAAAGGTTTAAGTTGCATAGCGAACAATGTTTTATCACATGTGACTGATAACCTAGGTAGGTAGGTATATCTGCTATCTTCCAATGGCCAAAAGCGTAATGAATTTGGATTGATTTTTATTTCATTAAGAAATATTTATCCGTTATCAAGATAATATCAATTTATTGAAAGTGAAAGTAGGCTAGATGACATCACAATGTATAGGTAGATGTCATCACTGCTATAGGAATTTTTCTATAACACCATGATGCAGCCAAATATTATTAGTTATTTTAGAAAAAAATCAAATCAGCTCTAAAATCTGTTTAGTTATAAGCAAAACAAATATCTGCAAATACACTATGATGTCATCGAGCCATGTATAGTGATGTAATCAAGGTAACATTCACTTTTACTAAATTTAATATTTCTTGAGAAAAAAGGAAGATTTTTTGATGAAACAAAAATCATTGAACTCCATTTCGGAAGGACTTTATTCTAAGCTATACGTGTAGAATTACCTGGGGTTCCCTTTTTAATATTTAAGATAAGAAAGTGTACTGAGAGTTACGGGAAAAAATTGTTTTGGTCAGGTTAACATTACATTCAATTTTGTCGCGTGGTAACATGAATAAGGACAGTGCCCCTAAGGGTAAAAAATGATAATTTCAGACATAAAAGCTAAATAGCCCTGTGAAAAATTATTGCTGATAACCGCCTGGAAATGTACATCTATTCTATACCCCTGTACATACCTTAATGAGACAAATTTTGGCGGGATAAAATTTGGCGAATGGCCAAAATGGAATATTTGGCGAGGATTTATGTTGGCGAATGGTAAATTATATTAAATTTGGCGAGGATTTAATTTGGCGAAAAGAAAAATTTGGAGTTTGAATTTCCACATAATTCGCCAAATGTTATCCCCACCAAAATTTGTCCCATTAAGCTAGTTCAAATGGAATAGCGCAAAAGAAATCACACCGAGTCATTAATTTTCAAAAAAAACTTCACGTTAACTTAATCTGAATTTAGACCGAATACCTAACTAATTTTGTATGGTTTCCAAAAAAATACACCAACTTCCAAAAAAAATCACTACCTTTTTTGCTACAAGAATCATTGAAAAGAAAATATTAAGATATTTTTTCATTGATAAACTTTTCATATTGCCACGCTTGTCATTAATCACCATGTGCAACAGGACTTAATGTGGTCTATACCCTTTCAAACAGATTTAGGCATGACTTGATTGTATTTTGTTTGGAATTAAACTAGCTGGTTGTTTTTAAAATGTAAAAACAAGTCAAAAAATTATATAAACACACACGCTTGTTGTGTCTTTCACTATATATTCCAACTTACCATATCATTGATTATGATCATAAATATTTATATACACACAATAGTCAGAATGACGATAAAAATAGCAAGTTGGATACGGACGTCGCCCCTAAGCAAGATTATGTAAACATGAAATTTGTCTATAGCAAGTTGGCAGGCCATAATATAAGGAAAATTTGATCGTCAGACAAAATGTCTGACATGATTTGAAAATTGTCGGACATAAAATAATTTTCCTGGACAAAATGCCAGGCAGAAAAAAATATCGCGGACACATTTTTATATTCATCAGACATGCTAATAAAATATTTTGATTTCCTGTTTTTTTTTTCAATCATACTGGTAAAATTACCAACGAAATTGATCTTGCAACATGTTATTGTATGCGTGAGAACTCAATTCGATCAAGATGTTCCTTCTGCGCTATATCAATCATCAAACAAAAATATTCTGAACTAGTATTGAAACAAATACATACTTACTTATTTGTATAATGATACTGTTTGGACGTTAGGTTATATATAATATGTGATATTTAAAAAAATTGCTTTAAAAAAGATCGGCGGACATATTCGTTGGACACAATGTCTGACAAGTTTCCAAAACGGTCGAACAAAATCGTCCCTACGTCTAACAAAGTTCGATGACCGATGGCTATATTAAGGCCTGGTTGGCATAAAATATCATTTACTATCTTTCCTTTCTTTCCCATTATCATATTGATTGTGCATGTTTTTTTTTATATTCCTGTGCAACTATAATTTGATTAGACCGGGTGGGGTATTAAGATAATTCAAATTTATTTTTTGCTGTTCAACCAACAGAAAAGGTATACCAACTTGCTATCGTTGATATTGCGGATAAGGAGGTTAGGTTGTTATGTATATCTACCTTTATCAGAATTCTTATGGGCAAATAGCCGAATCATAAGTTGGGTATGGACGTAGCCCCTACTAAATGGCTAAAAGGGAACGTGTAAGGGGTTGTCGACATTTAAGTATCGCCACGCTTCGCGGCAATTTGGCTGCTTAACTTCGACTCCCCTCCTCCCTACCACCCTCTTAGCAGCAATTAATAATCTGTTTTTGGGGCTGCAAAAACACCTAAATTGGGGTGAGAATTTACGTTTCAAGAGTCTGGGTATACAAATTGAAAACTGGGTATACAAATTGAACAAAATGAAATTAATATGAACGTAGCAAGATCCCTTGGCTTGGCACAGTGACGTTTTTAGGGACCACGTCCAAATTCATTACATATATATATATATTGACTTCCAGACTTTTAAAAATTTTGTTACCGTAACCTGTAACGGGCTAGTTTATTTTTGCCAATTTTGCAATAATCTTTGAGCTGACCTTTTCAATTTTTTTTTCATGGCTAGCGGTGCTCCTAGGTGCCAATTTTTGGCTCCTAGTTTTTAAAAATGTGATCACAAACTGGTCCGAGATTGGCTAGCAAAGGGTTAAAACATTTTAAAAACAACTAGCTGGTTTAATTCCAAGCAAAATATAATCAAGTCATACCTAAATCTGTTGAAAAGGGTATAGACCACATAAAGTGGCGATTAAAAAGTGACAATAAGAAGGTAGTAGGTATACAAATGGCACGTTGGGTATGGATAGCCCCTAACACGGTAATATCTATCATTTATAGACTACCCATTCCCAAATTTAAGCAATATTTGTGACAGACATGACCGGTGTCAGGCACTTATTTCAGGGCTTGAGATAGGTAGGTATCAGATTTAACGTGCTGTCCAAGAAAGGGCCAAGGGCCCTGTTTTCATAAGGTAACACGGTAATATCTATCATTTACCAACTACCCCTTCCCAAATCTGTCAAACTTGGTTCAGGAACCGATTTACCGACGAAAAATATCGATGGACTGCTGGGTTGGCGGTGTTGCTGAAAGACCATATTTAAGACAACAATTTATTGATAAGATAAATTGTGGACAGTCTCAGGTTACTTGATTACCAAGAAACCTGACTGGCCATCTTTCATAAGCAACATATAAACAGCAATTATAAACCCTATATCAGAAACCGCAGAGAAAGGTCTGAGCTTAACTTCAACAGAGTGCCTAACTGGTTCAATAGGAATAGACGGGGTAATAAAGCTGCTTGACATTCTTCGTCAAAAGAACAAGGCTTTGGTTTGCTCTGACTGAGAAAGACCATACCCTATTTATTTAAGACAACAATTTATTGATAAGATAAATTTTAAACAGTCTCAGGTTACTTGATTTTACCTGACGTATATAAACAGATAAACAGAGGTTCAATAGGGCTAGACCTCAACAATATAGCACTATTTTACCCATTTTGACCCTGTGTGAAATGACCTGGAGTGCTCAATCAGGGTCAAAGTCAGGGTCTGACTCTAAAATAGGGGCCCCAATTAGGGTCAAACCCCCACTTCTTGACCCTGTGTGCATGGGATCATTAAGAGGGTCAGTTCTAGATATAACCCTATTTTTTCAGGACATTTGACATTCCTGGAGTTAACAATGTATTTTCCGTAAGGAGCGCCGTCCATACCCAACTTGCCACGCTTATCGGCATAGTGCTGGAAGTAGATATAGGTATGTAATTAAATGATCGTGCCGACAAGGGCGTGGCAATTTGGTCAAAAAAAATAAGCGTGACAAGTTGGGTATGGACAGCTCAGCCAGTCAGCACCCCTCCTAAGTTTAGCCACCATTTTTTTGGGGGATAAATGTTTGAAAAACTTAAAAATGAGTGAAATTTTAAATAAAAAGTATTAATTAATCAACATAAAGTATTTTTCTGCTAGCTTGCGACTCGGCGAATGGGGGAATTATGGAAAACGTATATTCACAGATTGTATGTAGCTAGAGGTAAAAGTAGGAACATTCATTTGCTAAAATGAAATGGCATGGATGGATTTGTGACACATCCCTCCTTCCCCCTAGACTAAAGGCATAAACCCAGACTGAAAAAATATCAGCTATAAAAAAAAATAGCTACCTATATAAAAATAAATAAATATAGCTATAGTGTTACCTTTTTCATTCTTCAGTTCTTTCTTTCCACAAGACCAGTCCTCAAGCTTTATCAGCTGCATTCGAAGGGTCCATGTGGTGATTGGAAATTTATTTCATACGTTTATCTATCCAATCTCTGATATCGCCTTTAATAATTCATGCTCTACATGAAATATTTGGGGTTCCCGATTTAATGCTCAGCATGAATTATAATGTCGAGGACATGTTGGTTTGAGTGACCATTATTTATTATCGCTTGATTTAGATCTTCAGACTCATCAGGTTATTTATAAAAATATCCTATTTCGAAACTACA
>JAUMHR010004400.1:0-14775 GCA_032361145.1 Enteromius fasciolatus
CTTGGACACTGAATGAGCTGTGGTGTGTGCTTATAACAGGTGCTTGATTGGTGCTGGTGATTCGTGGCAGGTGAGTACAACAGGTGATGCAATCAGAACTCCGGGGATTGTGAACATTGTGTGACAGGGAGGGTGGAGCCTGGTGTAGAAACTGATGTGGATGTTACACCACCCCAAGAAAATAAACGTCCAATCTCGAGGGCGTATGACGTGTTGGAGGCTTCCACTCAAGCCCTATTCTTGTGGTGGCATGGAAAAGCGTAACCATTGTCGCAAGGGGGCGAAAAAACACAGGACAAGTGGGTTCAAAGTGACAAAAAAATATCCCCGAAGGGTGCGCTTTATTAACACAGAAATATTCAAGTCCAAAAGTAAAAGACTCTTCCAGGGCACCAAGTGCACCCTTTACGGTTCTCTCCTCTGTACCGGGATGTGTCTGTCCCTGATCGCCGACTCCTAGGAGGAGGAGGGGAAAAAGAACGAGAACAATTAAATTAAATTCAATTAAATTAAAACGAAGCACTGGGGGTGTCGCCTTGTTGTTTCCCCGGGCAATGCTGATCCCTCACTGGCCCGCACGTGACATTCCCCCTCCCAAGCGTTGACCAGGTGCTGGGGCCAGCTAACAAGGTGGAACTTGGAGGTGGGTGAAGCGGAACTCCTACCCAACCTGGTCCTGCTGGCTCAAAGGAAGGATCCAGGGGTCCTAGTTCGTCCAGGGAGCAGAAACCGAGATCGCGCAGCCAGGTACCCTCTGGCGCAAATGCTTCCGGGCCCATGCTCTGGTCTGATGGTGGCGTTCGCTCCCCGGCCTCATCCCCTTCGAATCGCCTCACCGTGCTTAAGTCTGCCCCTTCTGCAGTAGCCGTGCACTTCAACACTTGAAGACCCGCCTCGACTTCCACTGAGAAGTCATTTTCTGTGCGGGCGGGGCGGCCCATTGACACGGCTCGGGGTCAGGGAGGGGTTTGTGCGCAGTGGAACAAAGTGCGGCGATCTCCTCTTCCATCTGGTCCTGTTTGGCAGCCAAGCGCTCAATAATCCTTTGCTGACTCACCCAGACATCGGCGAGGAGCTGCAGGAGCTCGTCCATGGCCGGGTGCGCACAGTCTATAGGGTAGCAGAAAACACAGCAAGTGGGGAAGAATTCTTAAAGGGTTAACCACCCACTGGGCGAAACTCCAAACCAAAACTAAAAACCAGCTGCCTGTGTCCTATACTGCCCGCATTCTCCACCACTGTCGCAAGGGGGTGAAAGAACACAGGACAACTGGGTTCAAAGTGACAAAAAAATATTTGTTTTTATTAACACAGAAATATTCTAGTCCAAAAATGAAGACTCTTCCTGGGCACCAAGTGCAGCCTTTACGGTTCTCTCCAGTGGACCGGGATGCATCTGCCCCTGATCGCCGACTCCTAGGAGGAGGAGGGGTAAAAAAAGAACAATTAAATTAGGCACTTCTGAGCTCAGTGCGAGCCATCAGTGTCGGGACTCATGCCCGTGGCTCCGCTTGACTCTTGCGCTTGGTGCAGGGAGCTTCCCAGTGGTTGCATGGGGAAGTCAATCGATACAGACACAGGTGGGGCGCCGAATGCCCCCCTTGAATCTGCACTTTCCCAAGTGTTGCGCACCCGGTTCTCGTCCCGGGGAAATGCAGGGCAGGGTAGTCAATACAAGGGCTGTTTCCCAGGGGGGTTTCGGGTTAAAGCCAGTCTTAGGTGCGGATTCTCTCTTCCTTTTCAGAAGCTGCTCAGGCCTCGGTACCGTCTCGGTGAGATGCGGTGTGTAGGGCTTGGCGGTGGCTCCCTGTGTCGTACGTCTTTCCTTCCATCCTCGTTTTTTCCTCTGAGAACGCCACTCATCTTTTATCAGGCTGCCTCTTAAGGATTTCCAGCTGGGACTAATGAGGCACTGACGAGCACTGGGGGTGTTGCCTCGTTGTTTCCCCGGGCAATGCTGATCCCTCACCGGCCCGCATGTGACACCATTATTAGATTCGATAGATCGGATAGATTCAGGCAATTTCTGGAATCTTTCTGGAATCTTCCTTTCCGGAAATCTTTCTCTCCATAAAGCTCACTCTGATGCAACGATCGACATATGGTTATCAGAAGGAGAGCAAAAGGATACTGCTGGTGCATTCTTTGAAGAGAGCCCAACATGTTCCTTTGGAGACTGGTTTGACTAGTTGTGGAGCACAAGAGACAACTTTGGGGACATTTATGGGGACAATTATCCATTTATTCCAGATGCAGGCCTGTATTACTCACTGACAATTCGGTGGCTTTTCAAGGGGATGCTCAGCTAAATGTCTGCTGCCTCCACTTTTTCAGTTGGGCCTACTTCTTAGGCAGCCACTTCAATTTTGCCTTAAAGCTTGAGTATGGTCCCAGGTACTAAGCTAAATCTTTGACTCGAGGTAAACCATGGCATCGGAACTGTGGAACCTTTGAAGGCTCTTAGCCTGTTTCAGACAGGAGTTCCATTGGGACTGAACCCAAAGAAGAAGGTGGTCACAGCAGATGCCTTCACCTCAGGTTGGGAAGAACTATACAAGGGGAGACTGGCATTCTTACCCAGCATGGTCTGTTCCAGCATGGTGCACCCCCTGCACATCAACTGCCTATAAATGATGGCAGTTTCACTAGCCCTTAATTAGCCCAGGAATGGCTCACCTGTATGCCAACCTGCTTTCTCAGGTCATCAGCTGGGTCAAGGAAGTTAAGTGTTTGGGCCTCCTGGTTCCCCCACTGTGGAGGAATCAGACATGGTTCCCGAAGTTGATCTAGCTGCTATTAGCAGCCCCTGAACAATTCCTTTGAGGAAATACCTTCTCTCCCAAGTAAGAGGCATGATCTGAACTGTGGAGCCTTTAAATTATATATTTTTTCTGACAGGTGTGCAGCATGGAGTGAGGACCCATCCTCTTGTGTGTGTCATTTGTGTTAGTCTTGCATAGCCAGGCTGAAGGTCTTGCATCCATGGCATCTTTAATTGGCTCACCCATGAGGTCATTTGATCAACATGTCAAAAAATAAATCACATTTTGTTTCAGCAGGTATGCATCAAGGTGTGAAAATGTCGCCACAATAACAGACAGTGTAACTCTTGGACGAATCTTGGACTATTCAGCGACTGAATCACTCTCATCCTCATACTGAACATAGGGCTTTATGAGGCGCTCCCTTTAAGCCACTTCAGTTAGCCGACTTGTGGCCCTTGTTGCTTAAGACCTCCCTTTTTCTAGCTCCAGCATCAGTCAAGTGTGTGAGCAATTTACAAGTAATGTCAGTCAGTAGCCGGGTTTCCATTACCCTTCAAATTGCGCAAATTGCAATTTAATTTAATGGAAATGCTATCATTTCGAAATACTTTTTTATCAACATTTATCAAATAAGTCTAAGTTTTGCATAAATCTTTAATGGAAATGTGGCTAGTGTTTCATGCCTTGAGTTTAGACCAAGTGACTGTAGGGTTGCCTTCTGACTAGTACACAGCTATATGGTTATTTGTTCTCCACTCCATTCAGAGAAGTTATTACCCTCTGACTCTTCCTAACTCAGAGAATGTTTCGAATTTACTCATCCTGGTTCAAGCTTTTTACCAGGTTTTTCAAACTTAAATATGTGCTACACAATGGGAGAGACTCTTCAAAAGGAAACTCTCCAGGTTACTAATGCAACATTGGTTCATTGAGATAAGGAAAGGATCATTGCGTTGCATACGTTTCCATGCTATAATGCTATAAGGATTCGCCAATGGGGTTGTGTGTTCTGTGTTACATTAGGATGAAAAAGGGTGCACAATGACAAGAAATAATATAGATCAAGCCACCAAATACAAAAAAATACAAAAATATTAAAACTAAAGTAACCAGTCTGGGTTTGAAAATGTATTAAGAAGAAAGTACAGATATTTCTGTAAAAAAAAAAAAAAAAGTAAAAAAATAAACCAGGAAAAATCTACTTAAGTGCAGTAACAAAGTTATCTGTTCATTGTAACTTCCCATTTCTGGTTGGCATGGGTTTATTCCAGATGCTATGAATATTTTCAGAAGAAATTCAGGGCAGATGAATTGAAGATTATAAATTGCCAATGACAATGAATGTGTAAATGTGTCGTCCCTGTGATGAACTGGCTGTGTGAACTGTGTGACAACCTGTAAAATGATTACAGAGGTATTAAGAAAACAGAAAAATAATAAGCAATGCCTGTATGTATTTTATCAAGGATTTATATATATATATATATATATATACACACATACACATACACATACACACACACATACAGCTTTAAAAACTATAATATTATATATAATAGACATTATTTTTACATATTTTTTTTACATTGCACTGCTAACATGGTAACACTGCAAAAATTGGTTAAGCTTTCCATCTTGTGGTGATGAACTAGAATCACATGCAGCACTTCCTTAAATATGAAGTGAATTAACCCCAGCAGAAAATGATATGTAAGGATATGTGACAACCTGATAAATTAGTATTTAACCTAATGAATATTTATGGTTTTTCCTGTTACAGTGTTGATTGAGAGCATTCTCAAAAGATGCAATATATTCATTTTTCAGTGTGGGTGTCACATTAAAATGCTAGTCAAAAACTTTTTTTTTTTTATCCAAATCAGGTTTTTATTAGATTAATCGTGTCATCAAAATCAACATATGCCATGGTAGAATCACATAGTGGAACATAATCATTGTTTTAAGCATTTAAAATTTACAGACATGGTATTGAGAAAATACCGATGAGAGAAAAAAAAACTAAGCCTATAATAGTACATTGGTAAAAATACTAAATAAGTACTAAAAAGTACTAGCAGCTCATTACCAGGATGTTATCCATTCATTTTGCATTTTCCTTAACGCAATGGAATTTGAGAAAAATCTTTTTTTGAGTGTAGATAAAACAACCCAGAATAGATGTTTAGGATCTATTCTAACACATGATTGTTTTTGTTAAAGGAATATAAATTTAAGCAAACGGCTAATTCTATTGAAATGCATCTGTTAGAGACAGATTATGTTACATTAATGCGTATAACTGATAAACTCTTTTAAGTAAGTTTTGTAGAAACAATAGTTGCCACAACACCACAGTGTGATTTGTTCATGATGTGAAAATCTTCCGCTGAAAAAATTTCATCCCTTTGACCCTGATTTCCTTAGTTCTCAATCCATAAACAACAGGATTCATTGTCGGTGGCAATATCATAGCACCAACCGCAATGAATTTTCTTAAGTGAGGAGAAATATCTTTTATCCTGTATGAAATAATGGTGAAAAGACCCAAACACTCAAACAAAACAAAGACAACTAGATGTGTGCCACATGTCTGCAGAGCTTTACTCCTTGTATCAGAGCTTTTATTATGAAAACAGGCTATGAGGATCCGTAGGTAAGTGTAAAAAATCAGACCCACTGTTAACACCTGACAGAAAGCTGTTATTAGAAGTCCGTAAAGGTTATTAATAGTCGTGTCTGCACAGACCAATTGAAGGAGGGAAGGGTTGTCACAATATGGATGGCTAAGGTAAGACCTACAGCGAGGCAAACGCAGGAGAAGAATGAAAAGGATGGCCATCAGTGTCAAATTAGAAAGCCAAATCAACGAAATTATCTTTGTGAGGTGAAGTTTGTTCATAATGGTAGTGTATCTCATAGGCTGGCAGATGGCCACATATCTGTCATATGCCATGGCGGTCAAGATGAAGACTGCTGATACGGCGTATACATGTATGAAGAACGCTTGAGTAATACAGATGGAGAAAGGCATGGTCCTGGTGTCAAACAGGAGCTCCCTCATGACGTGAGGGAACAGGCAAGTAGAACCTATTAGGTCATTAATGGGCAAATTTAACAGAAGAATATGCATTGGTTCATGTAGACCCTTATTGGTTATGACAGTGAACAGAAGGAAACAGTTGCAGAACAATATGATTATATAATTCAGAACAGCAAAGACAAATGCAATAATGGCCTTCTCAGGGGACAGATCAAAACCCTGAAGAGACAGATCAGATGACACATTGTAGATATTGCCAGCTGAAGACATAATATTTTCCTAAACAAAGTGAAAAGACCAAATGCATATTAACTCAATCAAGTACGTTGTGGATAAATCTGAAAAGTTTAAAATACTTACAATAATTATTTTCTCCTCTACGTAAGGTACGGTGACAGATATTTGCTTTCGATAGCATGACGCTTATTAAATGTCTCATTGACTGAGCAGTCATGCAGCAACTTGATCAGTTATAACAAGTGTGTATGCTTACGTCTTGGGTCTTTTATACTATCTTTGAGTTATTAGTCTGTGTGGATTATAAATCTCATGAGGGGAAATCCCCACTTTGATTATCTTATTGTCAAGGTCAACAATTTATTTTTGTCATTTGCTCAATCAATGGAAGAGCAACTGTAGGGTATAAGGCTTAGTTTTCAATTCTCCTGTATCAGTTCTACCAGGTAGCAAGATCTTTGCTCCTCATGTGGAGATCTTTGACTTGGTCTTTATAGGTTTGAGTAGTTTAAATTAATGAAGTAATCAAATCTAATTTAAATAAATAAATAAATAGCCTGCACAATATGTAAATGGAGGGCTTAGGGTGATTCCAGGGGCCTGATGCAGTAGGGGACAGAAAGCAGAACAAGATTTCAACCGAGGGGGGCGCAAGTCGACATGCTGTTCAAAGGGTGAAAGTCAGGCTACTCTGGGCAGCACTTACCTGCTCCCCTGGTTCCCGCGCTGGCGACACAGCGCTCCGGGTCGGCACCTAAGAAAAAAAAACTGCCACTGGGCCCAGAGGTGTGGAAAATTGCCCTTTCTGGGAAAATGTGGGTACCGCCGACCAGTGGGTCAACAGCAGCTGAGTGCACAGAAGCTCCCGGCCCTCCTCCGGGAGTGGGTACTGAAATGTTGTCATCCCCTGAAAAGCAACCTCCATCACCTCCGGATTGCCTGTGTCAGGGACACTTTGCAGATCTGTGGGTGTTCATGCGGCCAGCTTGACGGCCAATCTGGCAATCTGTGCCTCAGCAGGGGACGGAGCAGAAGGTCTGGGTTCCGCGGGGGGATGTCCTCGCCGACAGGCAGGCGGAGCACCCGGGGACCAGCTAGAGACCCTCTGGGGCAGGATGTGGGACATTGCCTTTGATCTGTTGAGAACTCCTGGGCAAAGTCCTCAACAGTGTCGCAGAATAGGCTGACCTGGGAGATGGGAGCGTCAAGAAAGCATGCTTTGTGAATGTCTGCCATCTGCGGCAGGTTCAGCCATAGGTGCTGCTCCTGGACCACAACCGTGAACATCAACTGACCAAGGCCAAGCGGTGACCTTTGTCGCCTGGAGGAGTTCCTGCATTGCCCCTTGATCAGGACCACTCTCATACAGCTGTTTTAACGCCTTCGCCTGGTAGACTTGCAGCATTGCCATGGAATGCAAGGTGATGGCAGCCTTTCTGGTGGCAAAGTAAGCCTGGCCCGTAAGAGTGGACAAGAGTTTACATGACTTGGATAGGAGACGCAGCTGGCCCCACCAGGCAGAGGCACACCACAGCCAAAAATGCACTGCGACAGCATGCTCAACCTGAGGGACTGCCACGTACCCCCTGGCTGCACCACTGTCGAGAGCTGCGTGGGGAGAGGAGCCTGGGCACAGGCGTGACGAGTACGGGGCCCGCCACGGCCTGGTTAGCTCCTCATGCACCTCCGGAAAGAAAGGCACTGGGGGGGAACGCGGGTGGGCCGCAGTCCTAACCCCAGGAACCAATCATCCAGTCTCAAAGGATCAGACTGGGGCGCACGGTGTACCTCCAACCTGATCCCTCGGCGACGTGAGGAGCATAGCCGTCAGTTCAGTCTCAGAGAAGTCTCCAGCTCGGTAGTGGCGAGGCGGCGAGGCTCCGAAGCAAAAGTCTGCAGGTGCACTGCATCCGTGCCCTCTTATACTTACATAGTGATTAGGTGAACCTGGATGCAATCTGTGCACACCAATATTCATTGGCCTTTTCTTAAAGCTCAAAGGCAATTGGTCTCTAATGCGAGTTGCCATATGTAACGTCGAAGTGACTCAAATGAAGGGGAACTGTAATTTCCTGAAATGTTAGTAATCTGTAAACAACGTGAGCCTGTCTATATGTAAAAGAATTTGTCTTTATAAAATATGTGAATTGATGTGAAAGATGTCTATTTAATGTTCATTTTCAAGTTACTATGTTATCAAGTTTATTAATACTTATATTTTTATTTTTTAGTTTAGTAAATAATGATAATATAAATCAAAACATTATGTAGCCAGACTAATTTATGTCTGCTCTAACAAACCTCAGCCCCTAGTATCAAAGTGCAATGTAAAATTGTAAAATTCTGTAAGCAGTTTATGTAAACCTAAATGTTACTTCAGAAGTGTTTCTGTGCCACCTCTGCAGTGTAAGTTTGGCACAAGAGATTTAATCCACTCATGATGACACGATGAAATATTTAATATATTATTTGGGCATATAACTGCACTGTATCTCAAGGGGCAATATAGAGGGCAATAAATTTAGACTTCTGTCTCATGTGAAATATTGCTCTTTAGAGAATGTCACTTGATTAGAATCTAATGTGCGCATGCTAAATAACATGAATCCATTCCTATAGTAAACAGCGCAAGTATAAATCAGATGACAACAACAAAGTGCTTGCCAACACCAGTGGAGTAAGATAAGATGATGATACGATATGTAAATGTAATTCAATCATTTTATCTTATTGAATATGTTGTGGATAATCAGATGTATGATTAAGATCAGCTGTAGTTAAAAGTACTGCTGAGTTTTCCAGGTTGTATGAGAGGCAAAATGAAAAAAATTACATCTCAAGTTTTGACCGCAACATAAATTCAACAGTTTGGTGAGATTTATATTAAATCTAAATTATTAATTATTTGTTTATTTATGTTGAAATTGTCATTTATTATATATTCAAATTTTATACCCGTTTACATTTTTTAAAACAGGCTATTAACAATTAACGTTCACCATGTATTCAAATGGATCTGTCCTTTCGCTGGTGCTGACTTTACACTCTCTGGAACTGTCTGAAACAAGCATTTATCCTGCATTCATATTTGGATTAATAACATACTTGTTTATCTTACTCTGCAATCTAACAATTGTTGTCACAATTTGCTTGAACAGAAATCTTCACAAACCAATGTACATACTGTTGCTTAACATGCCTATCAATGATGCAATGGGTGCTACAAACCTTTTTTCTCAGCTGCTGTATAATATATTATCTCAGGACACATCTATATCCTACCCTGCATGTTTGCTTCAAGGCTTTATTGTACACTTGTATGGCAGCGCATCCTATGTTATTCTTACTGCTATGGCCTATGACAGGTATATTGCTATATGTTGTCCGCTCAGATATGGAGCCATTATGACTACCAAAAATTTGGTGAAAATCATATCTGGGATGTGGGTTTTTAATTTTGCTGTCATAATTGTACTTTTTTCTCTTTTCCTGAATTACAAGATTTGCCAGACGCACATGACAGATCTCTTCTGCTACAATCCATCTATAATGAAACTCATGTGTGAAGACACAAAAGTGAATAATATCTATGGATTGTTTACTTTGGTTTTGTACCACATCCTTGCATTTTCTGTTGTGGCATTTACATACATTAATATATTAATCGCTTGTGTTACTAATAAGCAGTCTGATGCCAAGAATAAGGCACTTCAGACATGTGGTACCCATTTAGTGGTCTTCCTGTTTTTGGAGTTCAACACTCTTTTTCCTCTTGTTGCACATAGATCTGAAAGTGTTCCAGCTTACATACGCAGGATGTTTTCCATAACAGTTTTTGTGTTTCCTCCTATTGTGAATCCACTTGTGTATGGTTTTAAAACTAAAGAGATCAGACAGAAAATTCTCACCTGTTTCAAGACTAAAATACATGTCTGAAGATGTTTGTTTAAAGCAAAATGACAATATTATTTGATATTTATTATTATGATTACTATTATTATTATTATTATACTATTATTTATATTATTATAAATGATTTTACTCACCATCATCATTTTAAATTTAGTAATTTTTTTAATGTCTTAAAACTATAGTTGATAATCATTGGTATTAGCACTAATAATTATTAAAATTTAATAAACAAATTTTTCTCAGTCTGGCTGATCAGCTGTCTTTTGTCTCTAGACAAGAATCTAACTGTTTTTTGATATAAAAAAAATAAAAATAATACGTTTGCTAGATATCTCAGGATGATACAGGCCCTTTTTGGAGAACATCAAATCATTTAAAAGATTTTGGTTACTGTTTTAATCACTGTACATTCGGTTTTATTAATTTGTAGTCAGCAACTCTCATAACAAAAGTAGTCATCTACTTCTATAGTGCTTTTTTTAATGTATAGATGTTTAGAAATTTTTATATAAAAGTATAAAATTACATAAGCAATCCTATATAATGTAATATGACTACATTTTGTATATATTGGAATTTTGTTTTTGAAAGAATTCGTATTACAATTTTTATATTGCAGTTTGATGAAAAAAAAAGCAGTTTGTTGATAAAAATAATAAAAATATTATTTTTGCAATAACAATATTTGTTTAAAAGTTTAAATAAAAAATGTATTCATTATAAACAAACCTTTTTTGCTTCATGAGTATAAATTTGATGGACTGGGGGCCTGTTCCATAAACCAAGATTAGAGTATAAGGCAGGCTTATTTCAGTAAGTCTGACTTATTGCCAGTTAATTTGTAGTAAAATAAGTCAGACTATCTGCCATAAGCCTGGCTTATTTGATAAACTTGTTTTATGGAACAGGGGCTGGGTTATTGTGATGTTTTTATCAACAGTTTGAACTTTCATTCTGATGGCACCCTTTCACTGGAGGGAATCTATTGATAAACAAGTAATCCAAGGCTAAATTTCTCTGACGTGAAGATAAATGCATTTTAGGCAAATTCATATTTTGATTTAAGTTGTTCCTTTTAACAGACATATTTTTGCTGTATATAGGATATTAAATGCAACATGTAACAGTTCAAAACAATAGCAAAATCTGCAGCCCAGGGGATTGTGGAAGCATAAAGTGTCTTTATCATACAAAAGCAATTTTCCACAAGCTAATATGATTCTTTAGGATCTTAATGTAAAGTTTGTAACATAGATGACTTTAAAATTTCCCGAAGTGCTCTCGGAGGATCTTTTTTTAGCAGTATTCAAAATGAGACTTGCTAATCAGCACATTATTAGGAAAGGCGATTTGCAAAGATTAATTAAAAGACGTTATACTCACTGCTTCTGTAGGTGAAGGCTGGATCATGAATGGATCATACTGCTTAAGTAGGTACTACATTTAAAATTGAACGTACTAACCGACCGTTAAAAAGTACATTCTATATAGTATGAATGTGGGTAGTATGAATGGAAATCGGACATACTACATCCGCCATATTGATTGCTGTCGATCATCTATCGTGGGTGTGACTCCACACTGACATGCATTTGAAAATGGCTTGATTTCAGAAGGGGCAACTTATTCTTCTTTTAATTTAATAAAACTACTGGTGGATCTTTATCATTGTAGGGTGGTTGTGTACACACACTCCCAACACACATTTCAGTCCAAATAGGTTGAAAAAGTGCATGTACCATCGTATGACCCCTTTAATACTCTGAGGCAACTCAGAAGTATAATTTCCAATATGAAATATAATTCTAAAGAGTATCTCAGTTGTTATGTAGATTTGAATATACATGCCACATAACGCCACAAATTCCCATGATTAACCTAAAGTAAACAAAGAGATTTCCACCCAGTACCATCCATGAGTATAAATCAGATGATCACAGAGGACAGCAACACAGCACTTTTCAGCTGCAGTCAAGGATGATCACTTAAGGTGGTTAAATATTGCATTTAAAGCTTTTGGCTTAGCCATATAAGATAGCTGTTCATGTGTACAAATTAAAATTATAAGACATAAAAATAGATGTAAAATCTAAATATTAATTATTGAAATGTAAATATTTGAAAGTTATTTAGATCATTGATCCACTAACATGCTTCAACGATGGTCATGTATATTCTTTTATTGTCGTTTTTATGGAGACTTAATGGAGGTTTTAACATTATTTTAATAGAATTATTGCTTTTTTCCTCAGGTTGTAAGAGCAATGATTCTGGATATGTCCGAATAAAAAGATGATTTATGACCATTTTGGAAAGTAACAAAACTTCAAAAGTAATGTAAACACGCATTATTAGCTTGTATATGCTGTTTTTTATGTTTCAAAGTTTTTTATATGTGCATTCAGCATGTATCCAAATGAATCTGTCCTCTCAGTGATACTGACTTTACACTCTTTGGAACTGCCTCAGGCAAGCATTTACCCTGTATTCATATTTGGAGTAGCAACATACTTTACTATCTTACTCTGCAATCTCACAATTGTTGTCACTATTTGTGAAAACAGGAATCTTCACAAACCAATGTACATACTGTTGCTTAACCTGCCAATCAATGATGCAATGGGTGCTACAAGTCTTTTTCCTCAGCTGCTGTATAGTATATGGTCTCAGGACAGATCAATATCATATCCTGCATGTATGCTTCAGGGCTTTTTTATACACATGTATGGTGGTGCGTCTCATGTAATTCTGACAGCTATGGCCTTTGACAGGTATATTGCTATCTGCTTCCCACTGAGATATGGAGCCATTATGACTACCAGTAACTTAATGAGAATGATAATTGGGATGTGGCTGAGTCATTGTATTATTATATTTGTACTTTTCTGTCTTCTAATGCCATACCAGATTTGCCAGAAATACATGGCAGATCTTATCTGCTACAACCCATCTTTAATGAAAATCATGTGTGAAGATACAACAGTGAACAATATCTATGGATTATTTATTTTATCTTTATACCACTGTATTTCGCTTTCTGTTGTGGCATTTACATACATTCACATATTAATCACTTGTGTTACCAATAAGCAGTCTGATGCAAAGATTAAGGCCCTTCAGACATGTGGTACTCATTTAGTGGTCTTCCTGTTTTTGGAGTTTAACACCTTTTTCCCTCTAATTGCACATCGGTCTGAAAATGCTCCAGCTCACCTACGCCGGGTCTTTTCTATATCTATTCTTATTTTTCCTCCTATTGTAAATCCACTTATTTATGGGTTTAAAACCAAGGAAATTAGACAGAAAATTGACAGCTGTTTTAAAAGAAAGATAAACAGTGTATAATAAACCCTAAACTGATGCTTATGTAAGAAATTTATTTAATCATATATGTTCAAATTTTCTATTTGCTATATAAATATCTATATCACACATTTATATTAACTACATATGTATCTGACTTTTTTAATCTTCAGATCATCAAGTGCTTAAGATATGAGTTATTGACAGCTACCATATATTAATTTTATTTATCTCTAATAACCTACAAGGAAGAAAAAGTGCTTCTTTGGCATGTTACTAAGCTTTACAATGTTTGATTGTTTGAGTAATTAAATGTTCAGTTCAGCTAAACTATCAATGAATTATAAATTATATATATATAGACCATGCTACCAACCTTAAAACCATGTCAACCATCCCCACTTAATTCATCATCTGATAAATATTACCCAGATGGCATGATTTATCAGAGGCCAAAAGTTATATCAAAATATATTTATTTTACACACTGTCAGAAACAAAGGTCCAAAGCTGTCACTGGGGCCATACCTTGTACCTTTAAGGTACTAAAATGTACTCTTTGGGTACAAACATGTACCTTTTGAAAAAGTACTGCCCCAGTAAAAGCTTTTGTACATTTACTATTGAGAGTGCATCTGCACTCAAAAAATGCTGGGTTGTTTCAACCCAACTTTGGGTCTGTCAGGGCTGTGTGGTGCAGGATGGCACAAGGGCAGATGCAAGTACACAAAATGATAATACTTTAATCATTAAACAGGCAAACTAACAGGCAGGGTATAAAACGCACAGAATAACATTAACAACCGACGAACAGAGGCAAAACAGAATGGGTTTTAAACACAGGGAACACTCAGGGCGAACTGAAAACAGGTTAGGAGCACAGGTGGATACAATCTACTAATCAAACTAAATAAGACACAGAACATGACCAAATAAGGCAAAACAGGAAGACATAAAAGCAAAACTAAAACTAAACTAGACAGATGACTTGACAGGGTCAAATATGGACTAACCCGGCTGTTGGGTAAAATTTTTACAAAACAGTTGTTTGTAGAGTGTGCGGTCTTAAATCTTACGCCTAGTCAGAGGTAGGTGTAAAGTAAAAATCATCAGCTTTTCAAACCATCACGGCTTGTCTAAAATAAAACTATAGATATACCTACTAAAACAGCTCAAGCCTTTAAAAATTTTTAGATTTAAAAAATGCGTTATAATAATTAATGTGGGATATGTTTGTGCGGTGAGGTTTAAGTGCACTGAGCAGGACGCAGAGGCACAAGCACAATCACTTGCATTTTTTTTTTTTCGAAACAAAATAGCCTACGCCGTCAGTTTAAATGTTTAGAATTAAATACATAATTCGACACTGTAAAGAGTCAACAAAACGTTGTGATTTTATAGGCTATATTAAAAATGTTTTTTTTCTTAACCTGTCACCTGTCATTTTTAATGTGTGTTTGAAGAAATCTGTCATGGAACGTATAGGGAGACTTCAGATAGAAAAACGGACTTGTTAGT
>JAUMHR010004644.1:0-14753 GCA_032361145.1 Enteromius fasciolatus
ATAGATAGATAGATAGATAGATAGATAGATAGATAGATAGATAGATAGAACGCTGAAACGGTGGAAGTAGGCGTTTCCAAGATGGTCTCTGAGTGAACTGACTGGCTTTCAGAAGGACTTTGATATATTGCTGGGTCAGTCCCTCTGGAGCACCCTGGGGTTAAGAGTCCCACTCAAGGACACAATGGAGATAGTTCATGAAGAACCCCTTGCAGGCTGAACCAGCTGAACTTGGTCATAAGCCTGGATATTTCACCACAAGACTAGACCACATCCAATCTCAGCTTCACCAGTCTGGTTCATTAGGTTAATACGATTTTAACTCACTTGTTCTTTGTTTACCATCCCTAGACATAGTAAAGAGACGGTGAAGAAGCACTGGACTGAGTGGCAGCCTTTCACAGCTGGATCTGAGTGTGCAGAGAAAGAGAACAGGCCATTCTGACTCAGCCTGGCACCGCCGGGCTGTGAGCGACACTGACAGAGTGCTGTGAACTCACTCACCCATCTACAGCGCTGCACAATGATCTGTATCCCTTAGACAAGGCCATCAATTCGCTGATAGCAGACCGTATGAGGATTTGTGCTTTGCTGCCTGCTCCACATATGCTGTGGTGTGGCAATAGATCAAGGCAGGAGGATTACGGTTAAATAACCTGTCATATCAAACGGGCTAAGAGCTTTGGGACAGACAAGAAGGAAGTGACATACAATCCTTTGACAGTCCTCTTGAGTCAGATTTTATGGGTACATATCGACCTACTACACTCGCACTGATGGTCGAATAACGGAGCGGTGCTTATTTTAATGAGCATATTGTTGAGTCAAATGGGAAGCTTTTGTGAGAAAGTCTCAGGAGTTTTATTTTTGTGCTGAAAAACGATAGGTAGCTTGCCAGGAGGTGTTCAGGATCCAGTCTGGGATTCAAAACACATCATATTGTTTGTCTTTTTGTTCACACGAAGCTGTGACTTATTAAAGGTAGCTAAATTGCTAACTAAACTATTTTCTGATAGGATGAAAGTTGCACAGATATTTTAAAAGTGGAACTTTTCCCTAAATAATTTGTCATGCTATAGGATGCTAACTGATTCACCTTGTATTGTGCAAAACGTAACATAAGATATTTTGAAGAATGCTGGGAAACAGTTTTGGTGACTTCCATTTTTATGGACCAAATATATATATATATATATATATATATGTTCCACACACAATTTGTACAGGTTTGGTAAAACATGGGTGGGAATAAACGATGACAGAATTGACAATTAATCTGAGATAATGTTCTAAATTTAGCAAATAATTTTAGAACTGATTTAGGTGTAAAATTATTCGTTTTAGTCAATAATAGTCTCTCTTTTATCACTTTTAAAAATGTATTTCTTTTTTCTATTTTAACTGAGTAAAATATATTTTGGTAAAGCTGAAGTGTGTAATTTCGCCAAATGAAAATGCCAAAATACCAACAAACTGATAGCTCCGCTTCTAAACTCTCTAACAATCAGCTAACTATCAATCAATGTCAAAAGGTTTACTTTTTTGTATATTAAATTTCTTTTTCTTTTTTTATATAAAATCAACAGTACTGTTGGTTGGTTTGAGACTATGGTTTCTAAGTTATATAATAGTTATATAAATGTACATTTATGCATTTTGTACATTCAAAAAGATTTTGTTTAAATGTTAGAAAAAAAACCTTGATTAGGATAAAATATGTACAATATGTTGCCAACTTACTCAAAACAAGTTTGAAGTACTAAAGTTACTAAAACAATTTCTTAGAAATTATTACTAAAATATTACTTTTCAAAATGTTATTAAAAGTAAAATTAAAAAGAAAACAGAAAATAAAATTTCTAATTCTAAATATGAACTCTTTCCCCACCAAACATGGAATTCTATGGGGTTTTATATGCTTTAGGGGGCACTTATCTCCTGAATGAGACCAGAATCTCCTGATCAAAAACACAGGTGAGGGAGACAACTAATAATCAATCGCATTGACAATAAATAGCATATACAGTAAATCAAAACTGCCTAAAGTTACAGAATGAAATGTTAATCCAGGAGGTGGTAAAGAACTAAAGCGATCTGCAGATCCGCTTTGATCATCGTAAATATGTGATCCAGCTGTAGTTCTTGATAAAAATGCTCAATGCAGTAACTGTTTAAAAGTATAGGCTCTGTTCTTTATTGATGTTAAATTCAGATATACAACAAACTGTTCTAGAGATCATGAAATTTGAGTGAAAATGATAAACAATGCTGGGAAAGTACTGGGAAATAGCTATACACTACAAAAGTGTAGAACTAATGCTACAATAACACTTTGCTTAGTTTCATTAACATCTGCTTTAATGTGGTTAGCTATTCACTTTATTAGGTTATTGCCAACTGTGTAGCTATTTTTAAAATTATGAGTATAGCTTGAAGCTTGGCAAGTTCAAATTAGCTTTCCCAACACTGTGCTAACCAGGCCAGGCTGGGACATGTAGACATGCAAACTCCCTCCAACCCAGCTCATCCTCCCTCCATGCCAAGAAACCAGCATAATCTCCGATTCAAGTCCTGAATGACATCTCTTCCTCTCTCTCGCTCTCCAACAGAATGACCTCACGCCGGAAACCAAGCGCTCCGCCACCCTGAGAGAGAGAAGGCCTTTTGTTTATGAACACAGTGGGCCCCTCAACAATCACCCAGGAATTTTTCTCACCCAGACAGGCAACAGATGAAAGGGCGGGAGGGGAAGCCGGAGAGATGCCGGAGAGTTATTGTACCAATAAGCAACCTCGCACATCACCGGCAATCATTTACCATTGGCATTCGCTCCCAGACATCCCGCTAATTGACAATCTGACACATCGATTCCCAAGTAAACAACTTTAATCATATTGGCCGGCGTTATGAATTATGACAAGTCAGCAAAATCAACTATATCAAGTGTGTTTGGCTGCGAAACAATGCACAATTGATGTCGTAGGGGCGTTTTAATGAGGTTTGTTTCCCACAAGATGAGTGGGACCAGAGCTCCGGCAGGGCTCCAGAAATTCTCTTCACCATCCAGCCGCTAACAAAGGTTTCTCTGAGGTAACTACGATGACCTCACCCGTTTACATGGTCCATTTTAAAATGCCCTTTTCACATGGTGTGTTTTCTTAAATCTTTGGGCTCTCCAAGGGAGCCCGGCGCAAAGCCACCTCCCTGGAGCCAAAATGTCTGGCGAGCTTCGCAGAGGAACAAGCAGCAGTTTTACACTGACAGGTCCTGTCGAGTTTAGAAATAAAACCCTCATCCATCAAGTTCTCCACGGTCTTGAGTATCGTCAGACAAGACCGGTGTTGTTCGCAATCACCCTTCACAACAATGTGCGGAGTGTTCAGTTCTGTTTGCCTTTCCCTCATAGAAAGGCTTTATTTATAGGCTCTATCTGAGGTAACTGAAAATGCGTACGGCTCAAACAAATGTTGCATTAAGATACTGCGGTTGGCGTGTTTGATGTGCTACAAAGTTGGCAATAAAGAAGAAGAGGAGACTGTCAGAATGTTCAAAGGGAGATGTCTTACTGATGGCTTTTGAAAGTCGATCTTCATGGCTTCAGGCGAGGCTGTATTGAATTACTCCATCTGTGCTTAAAGTCAAGCTGCATCAGCTGCTAGCTAATTACTTTTGACTTATTAATGATAATGTCACTTATAATTTGCACTTTCAAGAGGAACATTTTGTTGCTCATTAGTCAAAGCTCAGGAGACTTAACAGCTCTGTTAGTTTGTTTTGAGACCTAATAGTTATGCGTTGATATTTCATTTAAGTCTCTGTCTCAGATGTTTCTTTTGCAGAAATAAAAATGAATGTGGCAAATGTTGACATAGTGAGCAAACAGAGTTAAAGACAAGAGGGTTTGAGTGTTTATTAAAAATCTGACTTTTGATCACAGACTCAAAATCTGAGCGCAAAGTGTCTTCTGAAACTCTGAAGTAGACGTTATTTAAGATGAATGGGGTCTTTTACTCAAATTAAAAGCATAGGAAGTAGGAAACACAAACATTTCAATTTGCACTTTGTTTTATCTTATTCTATCTGCTGCAGGAGTGGCCTGATCTCATTAGTTTTCATTCATATGAAGTGTTTACATTTTGAATATATCCTGAAAAGTACATTATACGTATTGGAGGAACTTAAAATGGAAAATGGGTCCAGCAACTGAAGTGTCATGAATGTTACACTTTTAAATAAATAGCTAGATTTTAATATCATTTTACTGTAACTGTAAATATAACTTGGTTAAGTCATTGAATCCTTCTAAAAAAAACTGAATATGTTGACCACCCAACCACCATCACAACCCCCCACCCCCATTCAAAATAGGCTACTGTTCAAATATTTTAGGTAAAAAAAGGTTTTTTCATAATGCATTAAAGTGATAGTTCCCACAAAAATGAAAATTCTGTCAATAATTACTCACCCTCATGACGTTCCAAACCTGCAAGATCTTCGTTCATCTCAGGAATACAAACCAAGATGTTTTTGATGAAATACGAGAGCTTTCTGACTCAGCACAGACATCAATGCAACTGACACTTTCAAGACCCAAAAGGGTAGTAAAGACATTGTTAAAATAGTCCATGTGGCATCCAGAGCTTCAAACGTTCTTTTATGACTTTTGTGAAGAAAACAAAAATAACAACTTTATTTACCAATCTCTTCTCTGAGGAGTCTGTTGATGGATGTTCACGAGATGATTTGGGTTAACTATCGATTAAACTGATGAAAAGTAACATTAAAGACAATTACAAAGAAATTTCTATTTCCAATTAATTCTATTTATCAAAGACGTGTGTGAATATTTGCAGATGCTGATGGAATAATGTTGACAATCAACAGGTGAGATAAAGAGATCTCATTTGTGATTTTTAGCTTTGGACTGTAGTTGTTGAATCCTACTTAATTGTAAATAAGACTATTGAGCAATCACATTTGTATGAAAACACTGAGCGAGAGAGAGAGTTTCTCATTTACTGTAACCGTCACACATCTGTAATGGAAGCAAACCAATGATTAAATAATCATCTGCTTTTAAGCAGTTCCAGTTTTCTTTTCAACAAAATTCTCTCAGCTGGATGCGCACAAGTTCAGTATTCAGGTGGAAAACATTCAATCATAGGAACGAAGCCAACCCCTGGCCTTAATGTAACTCTATGACACAATGTCTGTGGAATCTCACAACATAGAACACAATGGATATCCAGGGCGCATGTCTGAGTGGAGCACTGAGACCCAAACATTCCACCTCCATCCTACTGTATACAGCACTGGTGCTGGAACCGCTGAACACAAACTCTCACTTTTAATAAGAACTCATGATGCTGTGCTGGCAGAATCTATCAAAATACAGAGAGACAATTTGGGGTTTTAACCTGTAGCTGGTGTGTGGTGAGCGCACTGGCGCCGTTGTCCTGTGGCAGCCGTCGCATCATCCAAGTGGATGCTGCACACTGGTGGTGGTTGAGGAGAGACCCCCCCACATGATTGTAAAGCGCTTTGGGTGTATGGCAATACACAGTAAAGCGCTATATAAATGTGTCATTCATTTTAAGTACTTAATGATCAAAGACAAGTCTGAATGCTTATGTTAGATATAAGTTCTTCAGAAATAAGAAGTTGAAGTTTGATATAAGGTGAAAACAGACTAATAAAACAAGTTTTAGGAATTTTTAATTGATTTTTTTCTGCCTTTTAAACTAAAAGCTAGTAGGGGGGGGAAGCAAAATTGTGGAATTTAAACAGAATTTTGGGAGATAAAGAGTTAAGAGAGTTTTGATCATTCTGACATTTTCTTAGAATAAAGGTCTACGATAAAATTCTGTTGAAAACAAGTAAAACTCGGAAATCAACTTCAGTTTCAAACACATTAATTATCCAGAAAGAATATATTACACTGATTAAAAGAAAACATGTAACATTTACTGATTTAAATAAATTGTGTTCTTTTAAGCTATCTATTCATCAAAGAAACCTAAAAAAAAATGCATCCCAGTTTCCACAAAACTATTTTGCAGCACAACTGCTTTCATTATTAATAAGAAAAAGTGTCTTGAGCAGCAAATAAATTAGATTTCTGAAGGATCATGTGACACTGAAGACTGGAGTAATGATGCTGAAAATTCAGCTTTGCAGAAATAAAATACATTCTAATGTATATTAAAATAGAAAACAGTTGTCTTGAGTTACTAATATTTCACAGCACTACAGTTTTCCTATTTTAATTCATTTTTAATTAAATAAATGCAGGCTTGCTGAGCAAAAGAAAAAATACCAACCCCAAACTTTTTGCCCTCCAAAAAGCAGCCTATATGACCTAAGTAAAACAACTACTTTAATATAAATAAATACATACTTACATACTTTGCTAACTAGCTAAACCATGTCCCCTTCCTAAAATATTGTTTAGGAACACTATTTATCCCAAATATATCATTATATCATTACTCCAAAATATAATTATACCTGCTGTTGAAGATACAATCTTCAAAATATTTAGGTTAAGGCTATAAAGTGCTAAAACGATGTGTTCACATCCTCTGAATTCCTTACTTTATAGCAGTCTGTTCAGTTTGCTTTGTTCATCAGATACAACAAGGAACCAAAGTAGATCTATGCTAATTGGCATTCGCTAACTAACATTTCAAAAGATAAATCAACATATTGTTAACCAAGGTGTCGTTGTAGAGCAGTTGGCAACATAGTTAGTCAGTGTTTATGTAAATGAGGTTCATTTTCAGGTGTGAATGTCAAATCATCCTAACTGGAGGTCATTTAGAGCTGTTGAACTGCCTGTTTAAATGCTAAGCTAAGTTAGCATACACAAGCAGGCTCCACCTATTTACATTTCTATACTGAAACATGAATAATGTTCTGAATTAAATAGATGTGGAAAGAGTCCAGCTTTTATTGGACTTTACTTAATGCCATTTTAATGCTTAACAGTTATATATACTGTAATGTTTAATGCTAGCAACCATTTGAAGGGCAGTCTGTCAGAGCAGGTTAGACTTCATTGCTATTGTTGGCGTAGATACCCCTGCCTTTGCATAGGCTTGCATTTACATTGAAATCATCAATAAAGCTGAGGTTATTTAGGGCTTATGTAAATTATAAGTGGAGCATAATTATAGTGGGGCCCTCCTGAAAGTGTGGAGAGATTGAAGAATTACGGTACTCTGTCTCTTTTTTCCCTCTTTTCTCTATGCAGTAGTGTGGTTTGAGTCTCGTGTCTGAAAATGATGGGGTGTAACATCTCTCTCTCTCTCTCTCTCGTTCTCTCTGGAACATCTAGTGCCAGCGTGTCCTCGATTCACCTGTCTGCCGTACTGCAGCACTCTTAAAGAAACACCGCCCCTCTGTCTCTGGCTTTTTCAAAATGTAGTCACGCTCTCTTACTACAGTCAGACAGTCACGCTTTGCTTCCTGCTGCCTACTACTGCAAAACTGGCAACAGCTTGGGTTTAAGTGATGCTACTCCTGTCATAACAAGCATTTGCCCTGTTGTACTTTTTATAGTTTTTCTTTTTTTTTTTTGCGATGCGATACAAAGGGAATTTTCAGGCAATTTTAAAATTTTAAAATAGAAGGCATATACGTTTTAAAAATGAAAAAAATTGTGTACATTTAAATATACAATGAATCTGAGACAAAAAAAATGTAAATTATTAAAAAAAAATCTTTAATATACATTTTTTTGTGTCTGATTATATATTATTATTAACATATTATCAGAAAAAAATATATAATGAAAATATTTATAATTATACATTTAGCCTACATATTCAAATATTATTATTATATTTGTAATATATATATAAACAATTAATATATAAACTACTGCTTTCAAATTATTAATCACGATTAATCGCATATAAAATAAAGGTTTTTGTTTACTTATGTAAGTGTACTTTTTATAGTTAATATTTATATATCAAAACACACATTCATGTATTTATTAAAGAAAATATTTACTGCATATGTGTTTTTATATGTAAATAATAAATATACACGGTACACACACATATATTATATGAACAAAAACTTTTATTTTAGATGCGATTAATCGCAATTAGTTGTTTGACAGCACTAACATATTTTCCTAAATATATACATGCATGTGTTTGTAAATACACATAATAAAATTTCGGGAGGAGCACGTATGAATGATTAGCCACGGCTGCCGCTTCATCCCCAATCAGCTTATTATCTGATCACCCAATCTCATTCTTGCATCCCTCCACCACCCCTTATGCCTCGTTCACACTAGCAGCGACTTCTGTCGCTGTATGTCGCTAGAGGCTGGCGATGAGGTCGCTAGTGGGCGTTCTCATTAATGGTTTCTTAGTAACGTCATCGTTGACAGCGAATAGGTTTCTTGCCATTTGCATAAAGTTGAGAGATTCTGAACTTTGTCGTGTCGCTGAACACGCCCACATCCGGTCGCTGTCGCTCTTGTCGCCTGATATCGCCAGCTCTCCATTGAAATGAATTGGATCGCGTCGCTTTTGCTAGTGTGAACGGGGCTTTACTCTGCCTCTAGACCTTACCTTCCTCCCAGGGGGCACACGGGGCTCTGCCCGACCCTCGCAGCCAAGGGGTTAAAATCCCTACGGCTCAAAATCCGCTGAGCTCATGGCCCGGACAGCAAGCTAAAAACGCTATTTTATTTGTTATTAATGAGGAAGTGTGAACTCGTGAAATATTATTATTTTAATATTAATATTATTATAATAATATTATTATCCTAAGTTTTTTTGTTTTTCATCTGACACACATACCCTAAATGAAGGTCACTGCCTGTCCAAGTTTATATCTGACATAATGCATTCCTAGTTAAACATTATGAGATTATGTTGACTAAGATGTTAAATATACATGACTGAAATCAATATGCGTCTTGCTTTGTGTCTCACTCTTTAAATATCATTCTTATTTAAATGGGCGTAGTGGAGATATATGACCTCTGGTCTTTGTCTCTCTTTGTCTTTCTTGTCTCCTGTCCTTCAGGGCTCAGTAGGATGTCTGCAGACTTGTGACTGGCGGAGGCAGAGTGCAGCCCTCAGTTTTGTGTCTGTGTATGTGTGTGTGAGAGAGAGAGAGATGGGGCCGTGGAGTGAGTTAACAGAGCGTCTGTGTGGCGCTGCCGGAGCTGCATTCCCCATCACCACAACGAACCCACTGACCTGCACACACAGCCACGCCTTTCTCCTAAACTACATGTTCACACACACACAACAGAGACTAGAGCACCCTGCTGGAGACACATGGAACTATCACTTTGCTCTACTTTTTATTTATGCCTTCCTGCAGTATTCTGATATATGTCTGAATATTGTCCATATGCACTTTTGCACTTTTCATATGCAACTTGTTTTATTTGATACAGTGATGATGAATATTTTATAAAGATATTTTATAGCTGTTTTTGAGATTTAGGCACTAGTTATTACTCAAGGAAGAATTACTAACTATAATGTTTTACTAAAATGACTAATTACAAAAAAATAACCTTTTTGTTATGCCGTTAAGTATGTTTTTATGTTGCTCTCAAACATGTAAATGATCTTTTTCATTTTTATTTAAACATTAAATTTAATTTAATTTAAACGTGTGTGTGTGTGTGTGTGTGTGTATATATATATATAAAATTATGTACCCTTTGCAATTATTATGCAATAACATATATGGAATATATAATATGTAAAATAGAAAGAACAAATTAACATTTGAATATGTGTGTATGAAATATGATAATTGTCATATGCATAAATATATATATGTGTGTGCACTATATCATATGTATATGCTTTATCTAAGTACATATATGTACAAAAATATATTAATATAAGTATGTTATGAATGTATATGAGGGAGCATGCATTATAGATATAAATGTATAAAAAATATATAACAATAAATGAAAATCATGTATATGAATATATATTTTTTTCATAATTTTGTTTTATTTACTGTTTTTTATGTTTGTATTAATATATTTGTAAAGGGTTTGCAAACTTCTAAGCACAACTTTATCACAATAATGACAGCTAATCACCTCTTTTTTGTTCACATTTGTGCTTGCTTTCATTGTGCATCTCTTTTCAACACTATCCAAGTGTAGTTTGTACTTGCATCACCTTCTTATTTGCTCTCTCCCTCTCCTGCTCTTCTTTCAGAAATCACAGTTGCAGTGGAAAAGCTCAGAAACACAGAGACTCTGTGCCTGAACAGGGCTTCTTTTCTTCAAGAAACACAAACTGTTTTCTTAGCCTCAAAGCTCCAGAACAATTTGGGTCCTAGTGGACAACAAAATCTCTATTACATCCCCATTTCCCCCGTCCGTCCAACTCTGACTCACCCACATGCATTCACACTTGCATGGAGTAATTCAGGCTTGTCTATCCATCTCAAGGAAAACTTTAGCATTTTCCAGTCAGCGGACAAAAGCCTCAGTGTGCACACTCGTACAATGAATGTTGACTCTCGCGAACGCCTTCGTTTTTGCCCTGGAAAATTCATGCTCGTCCATGTGCACGGGCTAAAACTGAAAGATAAGTTCCATTGCAAACCACACGGCCATGGAAAATAAATAGTCGCACAGGCCAGCTCATACATAAAGCCAGACTGCAGCTTTGGCACAGGCCTAGTGCTAACATAGCTAATGAATCTAACCCTGCTGGGCACCCACTTGCTTAATGTAATTACTTTACAGACTTCATCGAATTAGAATCAAATTTCATTCAGATGTGGGATGGCCTGTCTCTCAGCCTGGATGACCAGCAAGAGAGCAAGTCGAGCTGTCTGACATTGTATCAGGAGTTGCTGCAATTAGCAGAGTTGGAGAAAATGTGCTTGACAGACTTTCATGAGTTGGACTGAAAGGCCGGGTGGAATAAAGGTGGAATGGGATTTGAAGAGACAGCTGACAAGATCTGATGTGTCATGCTGTTGTCTGTGACATTATGCTGTCGGCATGTAGTGCATCATTAAAACCTATTAGAACAGGTGCACACCTGTGCATAATGCCTACATTCTGTTGCATTGAGAACGCATATGCAAAACTGTCCTCATGTGCACCTGCTTTTCTTGCAAATGGTATTTGTATTAAACACTTTGGGACTTTAGAGCAAACCCAAACTATAAAATTCTGCAACGTATCGTCAAATCATCTTTTGGATGCCCCGCTTGTGCCCTCCAGTCTTTTCGGTGACTCTGTCAACGCAAGCAGGCGACAGCTTTCCAGAAGATCCTCCGTCATCGCTCGCTGGCTCAGGGGGCAGCTGCTCGGCTCCTCACACTGCGACGCACAGAAGCAGAGTGTCGCTACCAGGGCACCCCCTGAGACTAGGGTTCGGGGTCGAAGTGGCGCTCTGGCGCTTATAAGCCAGAGCAGGATCTACTACCAAATATATCCTAGTGGGTCCTACATACCGTAGAGGGCGTATAGCACATTCAATTCTGTCTTCCGCCACCTCATTTTAGTGGGATTGTTCCCACCATGGTGGGTCCCAAGCCGGCTCTTGTTTTGGAACAAGAAATGAGCAATCTCTTAAGAAAGGAAGCCATCGAGGTGATTCCGCTTCTCTAAGGGAGTCCAGGTTTTACAGCCGGTACATCATAGTTCCAAAGAAGGATGGAGGGCTGAGGCCATTGTAGATCTCAGGCAACTGAACTGCTCAGTTAGTCAGCTGAAGTTCTACAAGTTGTGATGCAAATCAGTTCCAAGGACTGGCTTGTCACTATAGTTCTAAAGGATCAGGGATCCTTCCCACAGGAAGATACTGAGGTTTGCTTTCAGGGGCGAAGCTTACCATATCAGGTTATTCCCTTTCGTCACTCTCACCCCGTACATTTACGAAGGTAGTGGATGCGGCCCTAGCTCCGTTGCGGCTTCAGGGCATTCGCACCCTAAACTACATGACTGGCTGATTCTAGCTCAGTCAGGGAGTGAGGTGGTTAGGCATTGAGATGCCGTCCTTGCTCACATGAAACGTTTGGGGTTAAGACTGAACGGCAAGAAAAGTGTGCTTTCTCCGGCACAGCGAACCCCTTATCTAGGCATGGTGTGGGATTCAACCACGATGCAAGCACGAATGTCCCTTGCTCGGATCAACTCGAATCTTACCGCAGTCACAAGGGTCCAGAAGGGCCGGTCACTCATGGTCAAACTGTTTCAGAGACTGCTGGGTCTTATGGTAGCTGCGTCCAGCGTGATTCCGTCTGGCCTGCTGTACATGAGACCCCTTCAGTGGTGGCTCAAAACCAAAGCATTTTCCCCGAGACTGAAACTAGAGACTGTGTCTGTTCCCCGAACTAGAAAATACAGAAAACATCCAAGTAACAATTTAATTGATGTTCAAAAAATAAAACCTGTTTATAATGCAGAGAAACAAATGTTTAAGCTTGGCTTACTGAATATCAGGTCTCTTTCTACTAAATATTTTTTTGTAAATTATTTGATCAATGATCATAACCTAGATTTGCTCTGTTTGACAGAAACCTGGCTAAAACAAGATGAATACATTACTTTAAATTAGTCTGCAACCCAAGATTACTGCTATTACTGCTGTTAATTATAAAATTAACCACATCTGAAAGGCAAAGGAGGTGGTGTTGCAAACATTTATAGCAATATTCTCAGTATCTCTCAGAAGGCAGGTTTTAGGTATAACTCGTTTGACACTGGGGTTACACCCCTACTCTTTATGAAGAGTGTCATGGGATTTTTTTAATGACCACATTAGTGAGTCAGGACCTCGGTTTAACGTCTCATCCGAAAGACGGTACTGTCACTATACTGGGGCATTAGGACCCACACAGACCACAAATTGAGCACCCCCTGCTGGCCTCTCTAACACCTCAACCAACAGCAACCTAGTTTTCCCAGGAGGTCTCCCATACAGGTACTGACCAGACTCAACCCTGCTTAGCTTCAGTGAGCAAGGCATCGTTCTAACTGCTCCCCGCTGCCCACTGCTCTGGGTGTGTGTTTACGGTGTGTGTGTGTGAGTGCGTGGTTGTTCATTTCTCACTGTTGTGTGCAGTTGGATGGTTTAAATGCAGAGCACAAATTCCTAGTGTGGGAAACCATCATGTTCTTTCCTTATTAGAGATAAAATAGAAACTCTGCAGGTGTCTGCTACAGTAAAGCATTAGATGCACTGTAGATCCCCAGAGGAAAAATTCCACTCATTCTTTTCCATAGGAGAGGAAGAATTGTATAAACTTGTTAAATCATCTAAACCAACAACATGTATGTTAGACCCTGTTCCATCTAAACTATTAAAAGAGCTGCTTCCAGAAGTCATAGATCCTCTTTTGTCTATTATTAATTCATCATTGTCTTTAGGATATGTCCCAAAGCCTTCAAACTGGCTGTTATTAAGCCACTCGTTAAAAAAAACACAGCTTGACTAAAGATCTAGTTAATAACAGACCGATCTCAAATCTCCCTTTTCTGTCAAAGATTCTAGAAAAGGTAGTATCCTCACAACTATACTCCTTCTTAGAGAAACATGGTATCAGTGGGGATTTCCAGTCAAGACTGTGAAAGTGACCCATCGTTGTTTTAATTTTTAAAATGATCTTTTACAAAAAAGTTTTTCATAAACGACTGCAGAAGCTTTTAATTTGTATGATATAATACTTAAATTATTGTGGTAATATGCTGAAGTAACATACTGACTTCATTATTCAGCACATGAATCACAACAATGGTAACAATTAAATTAAATTTATTTTTATTAATTGTACAACTATTTTATTGTGCTACTACTGACACAAGACAACACAATTTGCAAAAAAAAAACAAAAAACAAAAAAACTGTAAAATAAAGCAATTGCATAATTGAGCAGCTATACTAAGTCAGTGAGTAAACCTAAAGTAAAGGATCAAGTACACCCTACAGTTCTTTTTTAGTTACTATAACTCTTGTTTAAGTAAACTAAGCATTTGTCAGTACAACATACTGTTTCTATTTCACATTACTTATTTTTTATTAAGGCAATCAGTTTGCATGCTTTTTTTAAGTAAGCTCAACTAATTAGATTTTACAGTGTAGCAACAACTCAGAAGACATATCAATGCCCTAGCAACCATCCAGAAGAAAAAAAAATACATATATATAGAGTTAAGAAGCTGACTACAGACAGGTGGTAAGTTCAACCAATATATATTATTTATGCAGCAGAGGCGTAACAGAATGAAGATGCATGGTGAGTAATACAATAGAGGAGCAGTTAGGAGAGTATTAACTGAAAAATCTTTTTTGATAGGATCGCTGGAGGAACACTAAGACGATGGACCACAACCCCACACTACAAACTTGAGATGCTGGAGAGACAGAGAGGAAATCCAAGGATCCTTGGGAGGAGACAGAGATTGCAGAGAACACAGGGAATATCACAAGGTAAGCATCACAGGTAAGTATATCTTAGAATAGTCTTGCCAATATTAGTCCACTTGTCAGGAACAAGCTCGGACAGTGTGTGGTTTTATGTGGTGAGTAATGAGTGTGGTGATGAGATCCAGGTGGTGGTGTCAGGTGATAGTGATCAATATTCAGGGGAGAATGAACGCTGTGACTGGGTGAGGGTGGAGCCTGGTGTGGATGTAGCATACATTCCCCACCCCACACACACACACATATACACTATATTACCAAAAGTTTTCGCTCACCCATTCAAATGATCAGAATCAGGTGTGCTAA
>JAUMHR010004736.1:0-14747 GCA_032361145.1 Enteromius fasciolatus
ATATTTTACATTTATCTTAAATGAAAAAAACAAATTAATCTAAGAGTAAAAGTTCATCGCAAGTGTGCGTTTTAATCGCTCTGCGTGTGAACCACCAATCCCCGTAGCGCTTCTTGCTTGCGCGCGGCAGGTAGGCAGTATTGATCTGCAGTGGTTTAAATGCACGTGGGTAAGAGAAGGATGGCGTACACATTGAGGGGCACGAAAGCTTCCTGGTGATCACGAAAGTGTTTCTCCGTGAGCTCCGGGTTCTGAGGATTTCTGAAACATCTCTTTTAACTGTTTAAAGCAGTTCTTGAGTGTTCACTGGACGAGTGCGCACAACAACAGCTGGCTATAAAATCTGAGGCAAACGACATAAATATGTTGTATGTGGTGTTGTAATGCTTCGAAGCAGAATATAATTATTCAGTGGCCTTGATGATTTTTTTAGTTGGGACACTAGAATCAGACAGTGTGATTTAATGTGCACCGCTGGGTGGCAGCAGAAAGCTACATCCAAAAAAAAAAAAGACTGCTGATAGTGTGTGGGCTGAGGGTGTCCCTTATTACTCATAAATTACTTTAAACATATTTTTAAAAATAGAGAATTTGACTTATTAAAGGTTTTTAGGTTAATTGGTTTACTGTCACCCATTTTATACCTCTCTCCTCTTAAATTCTACCATTACTAGAACTGATTACCTATGGAATGAGGGAAGAACTTTTATTTTTTATATGCTGTAAACACATGTATAGTCAATACATAGCCTATAGAAATAGACATATAGAAAATGCATGGCATTAACGTTATTATTCAAATTTTGATACCTCAAAAACAGTATAAAGTATCTCTGTAAAGAAAATAGTAGCATTTTTTTTTGTTACTGGACACAAATAGTCTGCTGTTATTAGCCATCCAGATGATCAGTGGAATATGGTAATTATATGCTAAATGATGATTCATAGTCAGATTTAAGGAAAAAAAATGTTTAATGCCTGAGTCTTATTTAAAAAATAATTACAATAATAAGTCCATAGCTTGAATATCGTGCAGTAGGTGAATGTAAACTGATTCTGGCTGGCAGTTACAGTATAGAGCTCTGGTGTGTATTAACCATAAAACCACTTTAATTTGTTGCAATTCCGTGTCAATCTAATAACAGAAAATTTGCATCGACCTAAGGTATTGTGGATGTGCAATGCTCAAGAGCTCATAACCATAAGAGCTCATTATTGTGAATGTAGATGCAAAGCAGGAATTACAGTACATAAAATGAATGCTATAGTTCATTTTAATGACTATGTCAAAACTCACCACTACAAGAGAAGTCAGGGAAGATGACAGGAGTTTAGAGATTGTTCACTGGCTTCCTGATTGTAATAATGATTAAAACTGGTCTCAGAACAATATGTATCAGAGTGAATATATTCTGTATTAGTCTAGCCTTTCATATCATTCATTCAGGTTAAAATCATTCAACTTTGTAATTTAATTACATATTTTTGAAACAAGACGAGAAAATGTAAACTCGGTTATTCAGTGATCAGCTACACTGGGATTTAGAGACAGTGCCCTCCACTAATATTGGCACCCTTGGTAAATCTGAGCAAAGGTGGCTGGGAAAATAAATGTGCATTGTTTATCCTTTTGATCTTTCATTCAAAAAATTCACTAAATTCTATATTGTTGAAGTAAAGCAATTGAAAATAAGGATTATTGTCCAAATGGAAGACCCAACCATGACCCATTATAAGATTTCTAACAGAGTCAGTGAATTATTGATTTTTATCTGTTGGTATTTGATAGAATCCATGATGACGTGTCTGAACAAGATTTGACCTCCAGCTGAAATATAGGCACACAACAAAAACTTGGATGATAGAGACACACGTCCTCTTCCAGGCAGTTTGGAAGCTGGTGGAAATGGACATTTTCACTGCTCTAGCTCTTTTTGTAAAGCCACTTCACTAATTTGTGATGCTCAATTATCTTTTGCAAGAAATATATTCTTTGGTTTTTCTCATTGTGTTGATTAAGTTTTCCCTGCTATATATAATATCTGTGAAACAGAAGGCCATGGCTGGATATTTTCATGTTCATAACAAAATTGTGAATATAAACGGGAATATACTTCTGAGATATTTTAGTCATTCTGCCAATAATTGTGGTCAACAAGTATTGAAGAAAAACATTTATTTATTAAGAATTTCTCCCTTTTTCAGTTGTTTTAATTCAATGATTAGAATTTTTTGAATGAAAGATCAAAAGGATAAACAATGCAAATTTATTTTCACAGCCACCTTTGCTCAGATTAACCAAGGGTGCCAATATTAGTGGAGGGCACTGCAAGTTTTGATGCTGTTTGTAGGAGACTGAGGACTGATAGCTACAGTGTGCTGTTGCTAGCTAGTTAACTGCATTACTTTGACATCACCAGTTGTTTTACTGCTAAGGTTTCCACTGCAGTCTAAAGAAAACTCACTGTAAACCAATATCCAATTGATTTTTAAAAATGGCATGTCTTTACTATCATCAAAAAAGGTATGTGAAAATTTTGATAGCACAATAGATCCTTTTGTCCAGTGGTGCTGTGACTAGGCTACTTAACCCATCAATGGTCAGAACATTGTAAATTGGCTCAACATGTAGCAACAAGTCGCATATTTCTTCAGCGAAGGATTTCCTTCATACTAACACCCTGCAGTCAGAAGTTTCGGCATATCTGCATAGAGAACCGCAGTACAACGACAGTATGTGATTGATTAATCCCTCAAACATTTCTTAGGTATCTGTTGTCGAGCCATCCAGATGTGCTGACACACAGACGCTCACCCCTCCCATTCGATTCAAATCTTATCCGATGCTATGCGTACGCGCGCGTATGTGCGCGACAGGAGCAGATTTGACAGTATCTCACCGCGCTGCGCGAGAGCCCACCGAGAGCAACAAGAACACGCGAACGAGGGTCAACGGGAACCGACAACGCACCACAGAGGTAAAACATCACATCCACGTCCACCTTTTTCATTTAGTCTGAACTACCGCTGCAGGCGGAATCATGCGCGAGAGTGACAGTTGAGTCTATTTGTCAATTCAGAAAGTGATGGCCGAACGCCGCGAGCATTCAATGAATCAAACCGTTAACGGTTTTATTCAACTGTCGAAGCCGGAGGACGCCGCTCTCGTGATTTCGCTAAATTGTAAATGTACTGCCCACGACACGGTTGTTTTTGGTTTGAAAGACACGAGAACACAGCTGGTGTGTTACTGAGTCAGAGATATCCGTGTCAATATAATCTCCTCAAATCCATTAGACGCTTGGGTTTAAATATTAGTAATGGCATTATTCACTCTAACGTCTCTTTATTGCCCTGCAAAGCGACTGGCTCGTTTTCACACGTAGACAGCCGACGCGCGACATCATAACAGGTAGTTATTTCATGTTTGCAGGAGACGCGCGCGTGTCATAAACTGAAGTCCGATGCAGAAAGCGTCGCGTTTTGTCTGTGGAGACACGTTAAGGCAACGTTTTGGGGGCAAGGGGCGATTTAATTACATTCATGGCGAGAAAGGTGATAACGGAGTGTCGCCGAAACGAACGAATGTAAGCGCAACGAATGCGCAGCTGTGAACACACGCGCAACAGTCAGCGAGTTCATGTATCTCTCGAAGCACTGACAGCGACCGTCTGTGGATTATGTCAGATGGGTTTGTATCGATTCTGAGCGCTAATGGGCTTCACCGTCTGCATAAGGGTCAACGGCGTGTCGCTCATTATTTTGTCTGGGTCTATTGTTACGCAAAAAGCAATTCATAAAAATGTCCTGGATGCGTTTTGTATGATTAGCCTAATATGTTTTCACTTTATGAATTGAAATCTATTTGGTCTCTCTTTCTCTCTATATGCAGGAATAAGGGATACATTTAAAAAAAAAAAAGTCGCATAAGGTTTCGTTATTATTTCTTTAAAAATATTATTTCTTTAAAAAAAGTGCCATTTGGTTTTAAAATCAAATATGTAAAAAGTTGAAAACTTTTAATTTGTCAAATTAATTTGCCATTTGTTGTCACATGACAACATATTTCAACGTTTTAGTACTTTTACTTTTTGTTACACCAGTTTTTGCATGAAAGCAAAACGAACACAAAGATCACAAGATCTTGTGTTTTAGAAGATTCTTCCTTTTGTCACCTCAGATATCCTTTTTTTAGTGACCCTTAATACTGTTGTGCAATAGACAAAGTAATCCCCTGTTGTTGTTAACCGTCTTTTGGTTTGTGCTGTGGTTTCTTTTGTCGGCCTTAACGCTCAGCACACTCAAAATAGAGGAACTGAATTTGCTATGAACGCTATAGTTCATAGAGCTTTAAAATGAAAGAAGAACAAGTCTCTTTGGGAATCAATACCGTTGGCTGCCATTGAGCAATGCTTTCTCTGTTTCAGCGCTGACTTGGCACGAAGGAGGAGACGAGTGCTGTGAAAACCGTGTCCCCTGCACAGTCATGGCCTCGAAGCTCAATCCAAATGTTCTTTATGTCCGGGAGCCCCGGGAGTCCCTGACCTCTCCGGACCCTCAAGCCGAGGCGGGTGACGAATCATCGGACAGTGACGGGGAGCCCGAGGAGACCTCGCACAAACTCATCCGAAAAGTGTCCACTTCTGGTCAGATTCGAGCCAAGGTAGGATTTCACGAGGAAAATATGAAATTTTATGAGATGTTGTCCACTCATGCTCATGCTTAGTACATATTTGTTTATTTATTTATTTTCTGTCAGAAAAGTTGCTGAAGTCATACTTTGATACCCCAAAAGATTAAGCATTCAATACCCAAGTGTGCACACTCACATAGAGACATTGTATAGTTGTAGCTGCAGTGAATATTGATCCAGGGGACAGTCACTGATGGCTCAGAATCAGTCAATACTTGGGATGCTACGACAAGTACAGTGTATGCACAATATCAATGTCAGTTTGGACTAATGTTTATTCCTGAAAGGGTAAAAGGATATGAGACAGTCATTAGTAAGCTTATTATGCTACACAAAACAGCATCTAGTCTACAGAGTGGATGTACATGTTTGTGGTTAATCAAAAGTTCAAAGGCTGTTGATTAATTCCGCTCATTTCAAAACTAGTTTGAAGTTCAATGATTTTATTTTCTGACAAAGAGGGGAATTTGGTGTAGAGGTCAGTCTGTTCATGAACATACTGAGGGCTTACCTGACCCTTGACCCCTCACACGTCCCTGTTTATTGTGTCAGCTTTGTGTTGTATTTTGATAAGATGAGAACAGCAGAATTGTTGGAATTGTTGAGCAGACAGAGTGTAAAAATCCCTATAATGATGAGTATACAGTGGGTACAGAAAGTATTCAGACCCCCTTAAATTTTTCACACTTCATTTTTTTCCTCATTAATGTACGCACAGAAAAACACAGAATTGTTGACATTTTTGCAGATTAAAAAAACCAACAAAAAAAAGTTCCTTTGACTGTGATTCTCATTTGCTCTGACATGCATTGTGAGCTGTAAGGTCTTATATAGACAGGTGTGTGGCTTTCCTAATCAAGTCCAATCAGTTTAATCAAACACAGCTGGACTCAAATGAAGGTGTAGAACCATCTTAAAGATGATCAGAAGAACTGGACAGCACCTGATGTGTTAGTGTCACAGCATAGGGTCTGAATACTTAGGATCATGTGATTTTTTTCTTTCTGCAAAATCTGTTTTTCTGTCAATATGGGGTGCTGTGTGTACGTTAATGAGGAAAACAATGAACTTAAATGAAGTGACTTGTGGCCAGGTATTTGTGCTCTGCATTTAAACCATCCAACATGCACAAACACAGCAGTGAGAAGTGAACAACCCCACACACACCCGCAGCAGTGGGCAGCCATTGCTGCAGTGCCCGGGAGCAGTTGGGGGAACAGTGCCTTGCTCAAGGGTCTCACCTCAGTCATGGTATTGAAGGTGGAGAGAGTGCTGGGAATTCACTCCCACCACCCACAATCCCTGCCAGAACTACTTGAAGCCATGACCTTTGGGTTACAAGTCTGACCCCCTATCCATTAGGCCACGACTGCCCCAATCACTTAAATGATTTTAGCAAATGGATGCAATGTAACAAAGAGTTAAAAATTTAAAGGGGTCTGAATACTTTCCGTACCCACTGTATGTAACCATGCGGGAAGAATGTGGAAGCTTGATTCTGACAAGGGATAACAAAAAATTAAGGGTATTGTATTGTTTATATCTCACAATTCAGACTTTCTCACAGTGTTGATATATAATTAAGAGATATAAACTCATAATTCTGATTCCTTTCTTGTAATTCTGAGAGATTTGTATCTTTTTGTTGACATTTGTATTTTTTTATCCTGTGGTAGAAAGCTTCCACAATAGAAAAGACTGCAGGCAAAAAAAGTGTAAAAGAGTTTAGGCTAGTGCCTCACCTGTGCTTTCCACCCCCCACAATTAGTATTCATGTATCAGGGGACCTTTCTCCTTTGACCCATGTGAGATCCTGAGTGTTAAAAGTGAGGGCAACAGAGTCATTACAACAGAACAATGTAAGGTTATACTGTAGATCTCTTTCGTCTACAGTTAGGCTTAGCAGTCACTTAGTAACTAGCTATTTATTCTTCTGACACTGTTTGGCCTTGGCCCATTGAACAACTTTTTACATTTAACACTCTGTAATGCTACTCACAGAGTGCAAAGGTTTATTGCACTGCCACCATAATAAATCATATCAGCTTTGTTGGATCATTTCTAGAAGCTTTCTTTTCAAACCGATCTCAGATCAGGTCATGAATGCCATGCTTGAGTGTTTCACCTTTGCATATTCTCTCTTATACAGCTAAAAACTGACCTCAAATCAGTTAAAGCATCTGATCTGCTTAGTGTAAGCAGTTCTCAAATAAGCAATGGCTTTGTGTACAGTACATGAACATTTAGATCATAGTTGTAATAAGACGAACCTGATCCCAGACCAGCACATGTCAGTCATATTTATCTTGACAGCGCGGTTGATGAAATTAGCCAAATATTAGTCAGTATCAGCAAGCCAATGAAGCTGAACTAATTGAATCTGGCAATTACACAGATGCCAATTAAGTTAACGTGTTCATTTATTCAAATAGTGTCTTAGACTTCTTGCTAATATTTTATGTAAAGTTCTATGACCATTCTTACGATCTGGAACATTTTAAATTATTCAATTTAAATTGTTTTGTTCAAATGTTATAGATCGTCAATGTAACAATTTGTGCTAAATAATATTTTTTTGGAAACCTTAATTCTTTTTAAGGGTTCTTGAAATATAGAAATGGTGACAGTGCCAAAAAAATAACCTACTGATGCCAAGCTTTTTAATGGTTGTGTAATTTACAGACTGAAAAGTAATGCCTTATAATATCACAAATGGTACTTCAGAGAAATCTATTGAAAATCTTTAATTTTCATTTTTCTGCATACACATAAACAGAATTGTTATTTGTTTTTTGCAAGCACTCACTGTATTACTTGAGAGAGGCATAGAGCTTTAGGTACATTTTGCAGATACCCTTTCACTCCATATTTTACATTACATGGGCCTTGGATCTAAATGATTGTACACTGTGTCAAATCTAGCCTTGTGTAGCCAGACTTGCGACATGACCAATGATTCACATTGCAGCAATCTGACCCAAATAACAAAAAGAGACCATCTGATCAACTACAGATGGTTTTTGATTTATGTGCTAATTAGGGGTATGTTTACGCTCAGTAGATTTTACTACAATAATTAATTATTCTCTGTGAAGCATGTGTTATAACCGCACAACTCTGTGTGGACTTGCATCCTTAGGTCATGTGAGCCTAGTCAATCAGACAGGAAATGGTGATATTAGTCAGCGCTTACTATTTTCGTATCCAGCATCAGAAAGTCAATAAACGGTCAGTGGAAGGTCCGTTGGAGGGTCATCAGATGTTGAGCGTTGCTAATGGCAGGCTAATGCTGCTTAGCAGAATGTGCCATTCAGTACAGCATGTGCCTGATGGAAATTAATTGTGTGTTTGTGTGTGTGCTTAGATTGGTGTCAGCAAACACTGCATTCTTCTTCCTCTTGCTCTCTAGTGATTTCCCCTTCATTAGCATACTTGTTAAACCCTGCTAAGCATTATGAAGTGTGACATGTCATTTAAGCCTGACTGAGTTCATTTGTTACCTGTTGTTGCTGTGAACACACTGACATTTAAAGATGTTGAATCACAGTTAACGTGTTGTGAGTTTTGTAAATGTCTTAGACAGTTACCCCATCTGAGTGTTGTGATGATCACCTTTAAATAGAAAAGTGAGCATTGATTAATTAGATTGTATTACAAACATGTATTTTAATATACTACAGTATTTTTGACATGCTGGATGTTAAAATATTTAATGTTTATATGATGGCCATGTCATTAAATTGATCAAAAGCTAAGTAAACTTAGTCTGTGTTGACTTGAGCTGTTTCTTGAGCTCCAGATCAATATATTATAATCATTCCTGAAGGATCATTTTTAAAATTACATTTTACAGTACAACAGTTTTTCCTCTTATTTGTCCTTGGTGATTTCTTCCAAAAACGTTTTTCAAAATCTAGCTGATCCCAAACATTTGAATTGTAGTTTATATATAACTTATATAAAATCATGTTTTTTTCATAATATGCATACTATAATAAAAACATTGTTTTTATTATATAAGCTCTTCATATGTAAACATTGAAGACCCACATTGTTCCACCCCTGGTGCTACATTAGAAAATAGTATAAATGTGTCATTCAAAATGCTCTGCGTGTTTTTGTCTATGATTATGTTGATTCTGATAGGATTAGTGTATAGGACGATATCTGAGAAATAAGTGTGTGCATGGCTCAGCAAACACATTTTGTGAATTCTGCTCGATTGTGCGGATGTAAGTATGTCGCCAAGGATACACAGATGATAATTTGTATAGGGCTAAAGCATTTTAATTATTTTTATTGAACTTGTGTAGAGAGAAAAATGAGACAGAATTAATTACGGTAAACAGAGGAGGAAGCATACAGGGGTCTTATATCTGTGTTCGTGAATTCGGAAAAAGAAGAGAGTAACAGTGATGCTTGTACGTATATCCTGTAACAGGTTTCCTCTGAGGGTCTCGTTTATCAGCGCGCACTGTCAATACTCTCTGTGTGTTAGATGGCCCTGTTCTCCTTCTTCCTCTCCAAGGGGTAAAGAATTACATAAGACTCTATCTCTCTCTCTGCCCTTTTTGTTAGTGCCCTCATTAATTTTGTGCACAGAAACTGGAGGCAGGCAAGGAGGAAAAGTATGTGTGTTGTTGAGAAACACAGAGTGTGTCCATTCAGGCCATTTGCCACGAGGCAGAATGACACAAGACAAATTCAGCCAAAGTTTAAGGGAAAAATCGGGGGAGAGTTACGTACATTAAAACTAATTAACAATTTCTCTTTAAGGTAGGACCAAATGAGGCTGTGACGCCACCAGACCAGTATCTGGCATTATTACAGTTTTCACTGCAAAAATTAGTCTGACAAAAGACTACAGAAAACTGCTACCTGTTTACCGTTTCGGCTTCTGAAGAAAGAGGTCTGATACAAAACCAGCACTTTTTCCTGTTCACTGACAGGTACTGTACTGCGAGGTGTGTTACTTCAAATGTGTGAGCTTATGTTTCTTACAGACAAGCAGGAAATGCAAAGAACCATTTTAAAAGGCAGTCGCAAGGCTGGATATGACTAAAAGATGTAGCAAAATTTAGTCAAGGGCCAAGCAAAATACATTTCTAGCAACAAAAAAAATAGAAAGCATAGTTAAAAAAAGAGAAGTGAAGTGTGCACTCACCATGAAGAAGGGTGGGACACTGAGGAAATGTGTAAATATAACTTTTGTTTTTTGGTTAATGTTGTCTATCGTGATGTAATTTGCCATCATTTCTGTTTTTTCCAGTATATGTGGGATTTTTTTTTGGCAAAGGGTCTATTTACAGTATAGCTGATATTGTATTTTTAGTAATGGAACAACACTGTTAATTGTAAACATCTCAAAATGTTATTTTTTATGTTGTACATTATAATGTTTTAATGACCGACCGTTTTCACAACTGATTTTATTGTTATTAAGTAGCTGAATTCTAATTTATGGACAAAATAGTGTAGAATTTTAATACTGCATCTCTAGTCACATCAGTATCTTTTTACAGTTTTTAGTAATTCTGTATTACAAAACGTTTTACAAGAACACTGTAGCGGTTGTCCTCTGGTCCATGCGAATGTTAAAGGGTACTGTGAATGTTTCTTGGACCCCTTGGTGTTTCTGTTCGAACATTCATGTGGATGATACTGAAGACCAACTGTATTAAGTGGGAGGAAAAGGTCAAGGGTTACGGTGTGTGTGTGCAAAACCCCTGTAGAATTACATTGGGAAATGGGTAGTCTTATGTCTAGGAATGACCCAGTGTTATTTCACTTTGTTGTGCTTCCCAGAAGGTTACCTTATGCTGTGACTGAGAGTAACCCACAGTGAATTCAGTCTCAGCCCATCACTAATGGCTGTTTAATGGTTTGGGTAACATGAGATTTCATAGTTAGTTATGGACGTCCATGGTTGCCTGTTTTCTGGTATCACCTGCTAAACTATGTCAAATATATCCAAAAATGAAAGAATACAGCTGTGACTGAATTCTCAGACAGCTGAACTTTCAAGAAACGTTCTATCCACCATCTTTACTCCACTTATTTAGTCTAAACATACTTTTTAGCTTTAGTTTTTTATCGACAGCATGTCATAATCACATTAGAACAATTACAGAACCTTGTTTTCTAATTAACCTCACATTATATTTTATGGACTGTTCATTAAGTTGATTGTCTTTAATAAGTTAAAAGTAATTAGAAACAAAGACAGCCTATATGTCTGTCTCTCATCTCGTTTACGAGAAGCTTTAAACTCCTTTTGTATTGATGTTCTGTCCCAGTGGATTCTGTGGGTCCCTATAGAGAAAGACTCAAATACATTATTGCAAAGGACAAAGAGAAGAGAGCGATGCAGACATACAGAGGGAACTAGAAGTAACAGAAGGGAGACTTTAGTGCATATAAATATTTGTTCATGAACTCATACTTAAATCTCCAAACGTTATTTACTCCCGCTCATGTTGTTGAAATCTGTATGCTATTTTCTGGCTTGTTCCTCACACAAAACTCTTCAGAGGACATTGAGTAAGTCAAATGGACTGTGTTGTTTTCCCAGCCACTATGAACTGCAAAGCAGTCTTTTAAACAGTAACAGTCCTTTAAAATGTGTTTTGCAGAACTAATAACAGCATATTGATTTGGAATGACACGAGAATGGGTAAATAATGAGTATAAATTAACTGAGTGAGCAAATTTTCATTTTTGGATGAACTAAACCCTACCTCAAAAGCCCCTAAAGCCTCTGATCATTTATCATTTGTTTTACTTTTTGCGTCCGCCTCGCAGTACCCCATCTCTCTTTTTTATTCTTGCTCGTCTTTCTTTTCTCATCTCTTTCTTTTTTTCTCACTCACTCTCTTTCTAGGTTAAACTTGAAAACCTAATTAGAAAAGCATCGTCCATCATTGCCTTGACAGTCCATTAAGGCAATGGAGCGGAGAGAGGGAGAAAAACAGGGGGAGAGAGATAGTGAGACAATGTGAGAAGGAGAGAGAGAGAAAGAGAGGCTGACAGAGGCCTGAAGGATCTTTGGTTTGTCCAGAAGCTTCAGAAGGGACAGAAAGACTGCAGAGCATTTAAATAACAGGACTAGCTGTCAGAACGTGTCTGTGTATGAGAGAGAGGGCGAGATGTTTGTGTATGTCTGAAACAGAGGAGCTGTTTACGAATGTTTATAACTAAAAAATGAAGAGCACCAGAAATAAGAGATGAAAATCGTATGATCGCAGTCTGATTCCATTAAAGATTCTTTTAGTACTTTTGAGAGGAATAAAATATGAAAAAAATGCAACTACATTGCCAAATGATGAAATAATTATTATGAAATGTTTACATTAAACTTTTTTATGGCGAAAATATATTTTCCAAACATAACTGCAGTGCCGAAATTTACCTCATATATTAATTAACAGTACTTAAACCAAAATATAATGTTTCATTAAATAATTAATGAATGAATTCTCCTAAGGGTGCTTAATTTTGGGAATCTGATGTTTTTTAGACAGCTTGTTTTGGATTCACTAATAGAACAGTTTTTTGTTCGGTTAACAATTATTTGTTTAGGAATCGATTGGACTGCACTGGTCACTCTGTATGTTTTTGAGCCGACTCATAAGAGTCATTCTTTCTGGAAATCTAGCTACACTGCTCACAGTGTATGTTATTGATTCACTAAAAAGAACCAGCTCATATGAGTCATTTGAACATTGGTGAATCATTACACAATGGTCACAGCCTTAGTGTCTCATTTCAAGGGCAGCAACTTCACATCTATAACACATCTACGTGCATATTTTTTCTCATCTTCCTTTCATGTTGTTTTCATTCTTCTGGGCCCATAAGTGATCCACACTCATACACACGCACACACTAGCAGCCCTTCATTATCTTGAAAAAGGTCTACCGTAATGAGCTCTGTCTTTCTTATATTGTGGGGGCACATGTATGAGAGAGACAGGTGGCAGAGAGAGCAGAGAACAAGTGAACGAGAGGCACAGATGCAGCAGGTAGCATTTAGTTCTGTTCCAATCATCACAGCTACCCAAGGCAACCCAGCACATGCTGTCTACTGAGCTTCTATGTTACACACTAACCAGGTGTGTAGAAATCACAAGTGATACATCAAATCTCTCCAATCTGCCTCTTTGTGATTTGTCAGTTGTCCGGCTTCTATTTCTGTCGTGTTTCACCCAGAATGAAATTCCCATTGGTTCAGAACACATAGCTGTATGTAAAATGTGAATTATGTTTTGACTGACTGTCAGTTTGTCACTTTATACAGCCTTTATTTTTTGCTTTCAAACTCCACTGGACACAAATCAAATGAATTAGCCCGGTCATAAAGTTTAATGTGTGCCTGTGAAAAAGAGAAAGAATGAGCTACTGGCTTGTTAGTTTGATTGATAGAAGAGTGTGCATGTCAGTTTCCATATCTTCTTTCCTAGTGAAGAAAAATAGCACATGTCATAACACAGCATCCGTCATGATGAGCACATGGACACGCGCGTAGCAGCAGTAGCATCCCCAGTCAGGACAAAATGGAAGCCATCAGGCCATGTTGACGCCCACTCACATTCTCTCATCTATTCTTTTCATCGTTTCAATGAAGAAAACCGAAGCAGGAAGGAAGTCTACTTCTGTGTTTCCTCTTTTGACACTCTCTGCATTTCAGAGCATGTTTTTGCTGCTAAAAATAGCAGCGGCGGGTTTTGATTCACGCTACACACTCCACAAAACAGGAAGCGTCCAGGGGTTTATTTCAGTCAGGACAGTGAAGCACAACTTAGTGTAGACAGAGTTTAGTCAAATGTTTTGTTTGTTTGTTTTTTTGGTGATCAGTCACCTTTTTCTTTAACAACATTAAATGCTCTTCTTTCTTTCTCCCCTCAGATCTATCGATGATCACAGATGCTTTTCCCAGTATGAGTAATTCTGGGAGATGCAGGGAGACTATAGGTCAGATATGACTGTAGCGTAATCATTATTCTCAAATGTTATTTATGTTTACTGCACTGGTTCCATACAGTACTGCATGCATTAGGGTTTCACAGTTTATTTATTGTGTGCTAAACTAGTTTTGCATTGCCCAAACCTCAAAGTAGCAACAGTGTCATAGTACCTACAATTTACTTACTATTCAATAATTAGTTGCAATAGAATTTAAAAATAGTATATAACAGCATGTACTGTATTTCAAACAGTAATACAGTCATTGTTGGTAATCCATTAGCAACAAATAGTCTTTAAAAAGTTCAAATAGAAATGTGCAATAGAACATAATTAAAAGCAGGAATAAAAAAAAACCAGCAACAAAAAATACTCCTTTTAATTGTATTGTAAACACAAACACCCAAGTTCATTTTTGCAGACATAAAAAAATACAGTGTACAGTGGGTACGGAAAGTATTCAGACCCCCTTAAATTTTCCACTCTTTGTTATATTGCTTTTCATTTGCTAAAATCATTTAAGTTCTTTTTTTCTCTCATTAATGTACACACAGCACCCCATTTTGACAAAAAAAACCCCCCACAGAATTGTTTACATTTTTGAAGATTTATAAAAAAAAAAAACTGAAATATCACATGGTCCCAAGTATCCAGGCCCTTTGCTCGGTATTTAGTAGAAATACCCTTTTGATCAAATACAGCCATGAGTCTTTTTGGGAAAGATGCAACAAGTTTTTCACACCTGAATTTGGGGATCCTCTGCCGTTCCTCCTTGCAGATCCTCTCCAGTACTGTCAGGTTGGATGGTAAACATTGGTGGACAGCCATTTTTTAGGTCTCTGCAGAGATGCTCAATTGGGTTTAAGGCAGGGCTCTTGCTGGACCATTCAAGAACAGTCACAGAGTTATAGTGAAGCCACTTTGTTATTTTAGCTGTATGCTTAGGATCATTGTCTTGTTGGAAGGTAAACCTTCGGCCCATTCTGAGGTCCTGAGCACTCTGGAGAAGGTTTTCATCCAGGATATCCCTGTACTTGGCAGCATTCATCTTTCCCTCGATTGCAACCGGTCGTCCTGTCCCTGCAGCTGAAAA
>JAUMHR010004767.1:0-14746 GCA_032361145.1 Enteromius fasciolatus
TTATTTGAAAAGAACGAACCTGCAAATGTCTCAACTGACCAATCAGAATCAAGCATTCCAGAGAGCCGTGTAATAAAGTAATGTAATGTTTGTATCAATGTTTGACGCACCCTATTGTAATACCATCTTCTCAACGACACTTATGTTCCGTTGAAGTGTGAGGTTAAACATATTAATCAGAAACACTCGTATATCTGAACAGACCGTCTTGGCCTATTTAAAATGTGCACCAAATCTAATTCTGATAGTCAAAACACTGGCTTGTGAGACTAACAGTCTTTGACACATTTCCAACGACAAGTAATTTGTCTGCGCACACTAAACATGAAACTGCTGAGCTATGCCACACTATCACAGCCAATCAGAAGATATTTGATGTCTAATGTACAGTTATGTAATTGCAGGTTTTTGGACTAATGAGATTTTGTGGTGGGCGGAGCTACCAAGAATGAAGCTGCATATAACACTTATTGCTTTTGGTGCATCTTAGTCTAAACAAAATCCACATTTGAGGGCTGTGAAATCTATACGAAACAGCATTTTCCGCCTCATATTGGGTCTCTTAATGGCTTTACTGTTTCCAACAACATTTTAGCCCGGTTTCAAAGCACGCAGCATTTTATGCAAGCAGCACATTTCTAAACAGTCTTTAATAAACACGTTAATGACAGAGCAACCCTCCAGCTGTACAAGAGACTTAGTTATTTCTCCAGGCATCAGACATCTTACTTATTCCACAGTCATTAAGAGCTGTGCTCCAGGATATAGCAGAGCTGGTGTAATTACACAGGTACCGTGATGAGGAAGTTAGCAGTGGTATTCATCGTCTTAATTAAGGCATAAACTCTCCGCTCTAAGCTAAAAAGCAGCTCTGTTGGTTTAGGTGCAGAGTTCGAGCAGAGCACGGGAGCACGTCAGTGTCATCCAGCACATCCTCCCAGGGTTGTAGTCAGCATTTGCATGTGGAGAGTAAACCACCGAGAAAGACTGCGATAAGGAAGGACGAGCGAATCCTATCTGAATCAAACGGGGAGTCAGTGGCAGGTCGAGCTTCGCTTTCGCTTCCTCCTCAGAGCCTCCGGCGTCTTTCAGGTGCTGCGCATGCGATTTGTCTAATTTGCAAGCCTCGGCGAGGGCTGCACCTGTTGCCCCGTCACCGCCTGCAGTCCCCAATCCTCACCAAGCGACAAGCACCCCTAGATAATCCATTCTACCCACTATAACACGGATGCTCTCTCTGGTCCGTGTAGGACAAGGGCATTTTTCTCTGGTGGCGCACTCATATCCGCCATGCCGCTGATGGCTCATTACAGGCCAATTCATAAATATTGTCTGCAGTATTACCACTTCCAGGGGCTCTCAGCTCCCCGGAGATTTATTCTTCTCTTTTATAGCATGCTATTGTTTTCCTCCTGCTTTCTGTTTTTTATACCCCACCCTCCGTTCTTCCACACCTCCTCTGTAAGACGTGACACTGTTTTGACCACCACAGCCACAGTGTTTGCCGCATAAGGATGACAGCGGTGGGTATTTGTTCCATTAGAGTTGAAACAGGGCCAGAGGAACATCAAGTGACAGCAGCCACACAGCAGGGCGAAATGCAATCCTGCTCGATTGAACAATCATATAAGTGATGACAAAGTGCTTTATGACTATGCGGGCTTTGTTGCACTTGGGTTTAGCCCACTAAGGTCTTATGCAGGCCTTCTCACGCGACCTTGGCCCATTTTCACTTCAACTAAAGCTCCCATGCGGTCTTTCAACCCTTTTAAAACTTTTAGAGCACGACAACACCTTCAGCTGGAATGTTTTTTTTCCTCTACAACATAAATACAGTTAAGATTTACACTACTATAACTATTACTACTATTATATATACTAATTTAAATATATAAGTGAGTGTGTTTGTGTATATGTGTGTGTATATATATATATACACACACTCACAGTACTGTATATGCACAGTAGTTAGCATTTCACCAGATCAAATAAGGTTCCTCAAAGCTATGCTAAGATAAGAATACATTTTGGTTTAACTTTGATATATATATATATATATATATATATATATATATATGTGAATATATTTTTTTATATCAAGGCAAAAACTATAACGAAGTCACTCAATACTAGATAAACTCATACTGTATGAATCCACACAAAAAAGCTAATGTACGAAATGAATTTTCCATGAATTAATACTTTACTGAGGAACTGAGATTGTTTGAGTCACAGAATGACCTTCTCTGTTCAGGTGCAAGATACTTAAAAACAAACGAAAAATGACATGTCTCATGTGAATTCTGTGTTTTTAGTTTAATTAGAGTTGTAGTTTTTAATAGTCATATACAATTTTGTAATTTTGTTACACATGTCAGGTGACAAAGAACCATGTGATTTTTTTTTTTTGTACAAAATGACTTGAACTGGCGTTGTAATTAGGTAAGGTCATGTTATGACAGAAACGTTTGCTGCTCTTCAGTAAAAAAAAGTACTAATATTATCATCATCTTTTTATTGTTTATAACTTTGTTTTTCATGCATTGTGAATTTGAGTTGTGAGCTGACTCAATCAGCATAGAGCGCGAGCGTCCCGTGGCGCATGCTACCATCTGTCCATCAGTGGATTCCCTTTGAGTGTAGGATACTCAGTAGTGTTCCAGAGGTCTGGACCCACATTAGCACAACATCAAACAGGCTCCCTCCTACACATGCAGCACTGCATGCGCTCCTGCTTATCTTATCTGAGACGGAAGGAGGAAGTCACCCCTCCGGTCCATCCCTGTAGAATTAGGCTTGACCTTTCTCATGCAAAGCTGAGAGAACTTGGAGGGGTTTTCTGCCCCGGCGACTGGGATTGTGTCCAGGGATACTGCTTTAATGGGGCACCTGCTGTGCTATTGTTAAAAATAAAGATAGGTATGACGGGCATTTCCTGATATCTTTAATATGGAATGTGTTCTAATTCCATTTTATGACAGCGCTGTAGTGCTAAAAGTTATGTTAAAGGGTGTTAAAAGTGTTTCTTTAGTTTTATTAGCAGCATATATAGCACAAAGTAGTGAGATTAAATTGCAATGAATTCTTATGCATGCATATATATGCGCATGTATGTGAGTGAATGTGTGTGTGTGTGTGTGTGTGTGTATATATATATATATATATATATATACATACACACGCACACAGATTATGAGGTGCAAAACATCTACATAAAAAAAATCTGATTATAGTTATGAGTCTGAATATTTAGAACTAAAATGTGACTATATAGTTAAAGGTTGAACATGTTGAAGTAAATCTTTATAGTTATAAGTTTAAATTTATAGAAATAAATCTGCACATATAGTTACAAGCCTGAATATGCAGAACTACATTTTGAATATATACTGAAGAATATATTCTATATATATACATAAACAATGTAGATTTATATTCACAGCCACCTTTGCTCAGATTTTCAAAAGGGTGCCAATATAAGTGAAGGGCACTGTATAGTTACAAGCCGGTATAAATGTAAATTGTGAATATATAGAAGTAATTTTAAATACATAGAAGTAAATCTATATACATAGTTATATGCCTGAATATATAGAAGTAAAAATGAATATACAGTAGTTATAAGTCTGAAAAAATAGAAGTAAATCTGAATACACAATACAAAGTTTGAACTAAATCTGAATATATAGTTATAAGTCTGAATATATAGAATTAAATTGAGTAAATACTGTGTATACACACACACACACACACACACATGCATATACTGTAGATTAAGGGGGCGTTAAAATTATGATTATCGTTTCATCATGAAACTGAGTTGTGAATCCCTGTGTAGTGTAAGAATAAAAATAACTGATTAATAATCTGTATTTATGTAAACTGAAATGCATAATAGTGTAGAATTACAATACATTACAGAAGTGGTTGCTTGATCTCTGCAGGGTTGTTCTCCCCAAATCCTCTGTAAACTACGAATAGCAAAAGACAATCCAGATTGGGACTTGAGGTGATGTGGCGTCACCTATTGCAATTCCTTCATGAGCACCCTGGGCTGCGAGCACAGGCTGTGTTCAGTGAACCTCCTGGGGCAGGAAGGGCTAACAACCCTTGCATTGATCCAAGGAGACACTCAGCCCTCTAACCTGCTGAGTGCTCAGTTCAGGAGAACAATGGAGTTCAGCACACATCAATACAGCAGCAGCCTATTGAGCGCACTCCGTTTAGTAAAGCCGACTGATGAGGTTGAAGCTCTCCACAAAAAGCACGACAGACACCTTCAGTGTCTGTGTAAAAAACCCCTTTCTTTCCGTCTCTCTGAAAAGACAAAGACTTCAGCTTTCTTGTGTTCACTGATTTCCAGTATCTTAACCTGTTACTATGAGTCACACTGGGCCAAAATGACTAGTAAGCCTCACCTACAGTACCACTCCAAAGAGTTGGAGATTGGGATGGAGGAGGCTTTCTGGGCAGGAATGCACTGCTTGTCCCATAAGACACTAAATGATGTACAAGTGCATTTATTACAGCAGCCCCTATAAATCTGAGCCTGGCCTGAACTCCGGGGAGAGGTTAATGGATTACAAAGGGATGCGGTATCGAACCTTTGAGAAGTTTATACACCACATCAATATGTGCAAGGCTATTGATCATTTAGACCTTGACAGACAAATTAAATTCATAAACTTGATAATGCACTGGAATATTTGTATTGCTTACTACAGTGGAATGGGGCCTTTTTTACATTTTTTAAACAGTGCTGCTTTAGGATCAAGGTTTATCGACTGAAATTCACTTAATAGAGTCCACTGAAAACGCCAAGAAGAATGCTGATCTAATGTGAAATTTAGAGTAAGATGAAATACATACAGACTTGACCCACATTTTCTTTTAGGCCGGTGACCATAAAGTGCAAATTATTAAAAAATTTAAATACATGTAATTATTATTTGTACTTGAAATGAACTGCTTAATCGAAATGCAATTAATTTATTTTCATAATATTTTTGCTTATTTTGGAACACCACATTACCTGATGAAAAATTTATGCATGTATTATATATGAATAATTTACTTTAGTGAATAACTTATTAATACTATCCCTCCTTTCTTATATCGAAACACATTTTTGTTGTTTGTTACAATAAAACCATCACACCAAAGTTGAATGTATCCCAATCAAATGAAAATAATCAGAAAATAAATGAGGAAATCTGTGTTAAATCAAATTTATTACAATTATGTACATTCATCTTTTCATACCAGAATTTCTCTGTGACAAATACCAGTAGGGTGTCAACAACAACCACAGAGCTACATACAGCAACAATGTGCAGTTTGTACAAACCGTTACAGACCTTTGACGTAAGCTTACTTAAAACTGATCCAGCACACAAACACACACACACACTCAGCTCTCAATGAGAACGAATGCTTAAATCCCTAAACTGAGTTGCTGAAACTGAGCAGCAGGATGTAGATTCTTAACAAAACTCATAAAAACAGTTGGAGATGAGGATGCAATATTAAAAGAGATATAGGCACTGAATCTGTGGCTTATATCATGTTTAATTCAGTAGCCCTCACAGCGGCTTTACAATGATTAGCTAAAATTAGCATACTACAGTATGTTGTTTAAAGGCCTCTGCCGCCATGCTACCAGAAACAACCTGCCAGTTGCAGGAACTCCTGAATGTGGTTTTAAGCAAAAACTGATACATGCACACACTCACACTAAAGCTCCGTCTCATTCTGAAGCCGATGGTCTTCCTTCCTCTCAATTAAAAAGCTAGCTTATCGTTTACTCTGAAATGACACTTCTGACACCAATAACTGCAATTCACTTTCAAGCTCATACTTGATCTGACATACTGATTTCTTTATAATGACAGTCCACCAAAAACATGTTTTTTTCAATTTCATGTAATTCCAAAAAACAGCATTTTTATGGAACAATGTCATATTTTGAATAGTTTATTTGCGCAAGTTACTCAACGACAGTTCTAAGAACAGTTGTACTGAGAAAAATACACTGTTTGAACAGTACCACTGCGGCTGTATTGAGTTTAACTCAAGAACCTGATCAGTCACATTTAGTGAAGGAAATGTGTTGTGTGATAGTGAACCAGATCAACTGGTTAATCAAAAACCATTCATTAATAGGACTGATCTGGTTCTTTAATGATGTTTCTGGGGTCGGATGTGGTTATGAACTGTGGTTGAACGTAAAGGAACAGTTTTAGTTGTAGTTTTTCCAAATGTATAGAAATGAAAAAAGACAGTATAAAGTTTTAAGTAAATCACATTTTTGTGTGTGTTGGGGGGGGGATTGTTAGCTTTTCAAATCAACGCCCGAATTTACAAAAAACAAGAAGAGAAAAAAAACAAAGTCACTTCATTTCAAATAAACGCGGTTTCTCTTGACATTGTATCGTATGAATATACACGCTATTTTTGTTTGGGTTAGTAAGCCGACCCTAGTCTAGGAAGCAAGAAGACATACATACATGGCCAGACAAGTTGAGCTCTTTCACTGTGCCTTCGCATTGTGCCGCCAAAGACCCACAATTCACCTGGCTGCGCTGTAATCCGGTTACTCTGAAGGTCATTTGTTACAAGTGAAAATGTCACAATGGATATGACACTCTAGTTCTCACTCCAGGATCTCTCCGGCTTTGTTTCTCATCAGCTGGTGAGTGAGTAATTTCATTAGTTAAATATTCATACGTTACTCTCCATTTGCATCACAGGAATTTTTTTTTTTCGTCTTTTTTTTTATCCTCCCAGGACTTTCTGAGAGAAAAGCCCCCAAAGAGAAAAGCACAACTGTCAGCACCTCCGCTGAAGCATCCATTGTTTTACACAGTTTAATTACAAAACCCCAGCACCGTTTCATGTTAAGATTATTCACTGCAGGAGGCCTATATAATTTGGACTGGAGGGTTTGTCATGTAATATAATACAATATAACAGGCTTTCAGTATTAGATTTCCGATTTTAGCCTCCTTGACATTTCAAGCCGCATGAACTAATACATCTGTTATTTGTCGATCATTTGATTATTAACATACTTCATAAACCAAATCAGCTACCCTGCTGGAGACTGGAGAGATACGACCAAGACAAACACATTTCTCTTTCTCCTCACTGCATTCTCATTCACGTTTTCACTCTCTCGCTTTCTTTCTTGAACAGAAACTCTAAACACAAAATACAAGGCCTCTCTGTTACACAGAAGGCCGAAACCTGATGTACTAGACATCTGAAGGAGAGCTGGTCCACTACTACACCGACATAAATCAACGCTGGGACTGTGCGAACTAGTGTTTACTGCTGAAAAAACAAAAGAAATGGCATAGAAACAGATCTCAGATCGCATCTAATATCTTTGGTGCCTCTGATTTGTCTAGTCCTTACACTGCAGTTGATGACGTAATATGGTACACTTAAATGGGCTTATTTGTGGAGCACTACAGTCTCTAGTAAAACAGCTAGCTAGCATTTAGGGCAAATGTATGGAAGGCAAAAGGGAAAAGTCATAATTCTCGTCGTCTTTCCAGAAATCTTTGTCACTGTGCTTGTTGAGGCATGCAGAAGGTTTGTGTCTTTACTCTAGTTTGCACGTTGAACGTTTGCATGTTGAAAAGTCAAAAGGGTAAAGACCTGTAGTGAAAGGAACATAATCCACCTCACCTGCTGCTTTCGTACAGTGTTAAATAATGCTTACTTGCGTCAAGGGTGTGATATCAGAACTTAAATGAACTCTAAGGAAACCGGGAGAAGCCAATGGATGGATGTTTGTATCTAATCGACCTCGCTCTCGTTGCTCGCACCTTCTGGACGCCGCAGCTTCTCCACCTGCTCATTTATCTGTCCATCGCCTCCTCTCCTGTCCTCCGTCTGCACACTCAGGTGGTCTTCCTCTTCTGCATGGGTCACGTCGTCATCCTCGTCTTCGTCCTCATCATCCTCTTTCTTCTCCTCCTCGCCCTGGACTTCCATACGGACCTGGTCTTTCAGGTCCAGAGGGAGAATGGAGCCCAGGCCTACGTCCCCATTCAGGCAGTGCGACCCGGATGGGGTCGCCTGGGAGCTGTTGCCCTCTTTGATGGGGGAGGAGTTGGCCGACTCGTTGCTGACGGGCGAGATGTCGCTACTGCTGTTGGTGTGGTTGACGGAGGGCGGGTTGGACAGTGATCCGGGTTTGAGAGGGATTTGCCAGGATGGGATTTTGGGAACGGAGGGTGACGCGGGGAACTGTCTCCTGAGAAGAAAGAGGATATGAATAGAAAATTACAAGCGTTTTCTTCGAACCCTTTGCTGAAATCTCTCACAACAGAGTACACATTGTGCCTCGGGCTTGTTGTCTGCCTAAAATATGCACGAGCGAGTCCAGCTATTGTGCTTTGGAAACACGAGCAGATTTGTCAGTCTGAAAGCACATGAGAGATTATGTCCATATGTACTCCACACCTGGCATCTGATGCAAAACAAAGCATGTCCGCGCAACAAAGGTAAAATCAATTCAAAAGCGACTTCAGGGTGGTTTCGTTTGAATATATGAGGCAACAAGTTGAGCAGATGGTGAGCTCGGTTTGTATTTACGGCAAAGATCTCACATCTTGAGAAGGACAACCAGACACAACATTCAGACAGTGAAAGAAAAAGGTAATTACAGCTTAAAATGTTTAATGAGAACGAAACGGCAGACCAGCGAAAGCTTTTATCTGTGTGAATTTCAGATGTATGAGATTACTTAGATCTTAATTTGCATGATACATACATAATCAAGTAAACATTAATGAAAGTGAGGTAAGATCCATCTTGGGGCATTGAGGGAACCTGTTGGATGCATCAGGCCTCATTAACCAGTAATGAGCTGGTTCCAGCTACATGCCCCGGTGAAGAGAACGATATGACACATACAGATCAAACCGTTTCAGACACATTTATTTGCCAAATCGTCCCAAGGCATACTAATATCAGCTGCCCTGAGTGAGAAACATTGCTCTCCACTCATTTACACTGTGATATTACAAAACATGCATGCTGGAACACCCACTAAAGGTCTTCTTCAGGACATTAAAGATCATGCATCTTATTAGTTTTCAAGCACAAACCTGAACACGCTCAAATATAAAGAAATTCGTAACTGCAGGAAAGGCCTTGTGGATGTCAGGCTTTATTGTACACAAACAAAAAGCATGAAATGCATTTTTTTTTTAATTAAACTACTTTCTGATTGGTTATGCTGGTATTTGAGCGGTAGTCTGATATTTGATTGGTTACAGCTGTGAGAGCGAAAATGGCTTCTAAAGTGTGCAGCGATGTGTGGCAACACTTTGAAAAACTTGACGAAGAAACAGTCAAGTGTAAGATGTGCAGCACCATACTTGTCTACAACTCCACAACGAGTTTGATGCGTTATCTTGCACACAAACACAAAAAAGCAGATGATGCCGACGCCACTACCAGCAGTCAGACTAGCATAAGAGGTTTCACCATCAGAAAGAAATGCCACAAAGGCAGGGCAGAGAAGATGACACAGTTAATAGCAGAAGACTTGATGCATATTAGTTTAATGAATTACGTTGAGCCCCACTATACTGTCCCATCCCACAAAACGGTCACTGCAAGGATTGATGCTCAATATGAAAAATGCACTTGTTCACTAAAAGACAGTCTGTCGAAGCCAGCGCGGGTGGCAATAACTACGGACTTGTGGACTTCGCTAACCACCAAATCGTATATGACGCTAACCGGTCATTACATAAATATATGGAAAATTCACAGTGCAGAATTAGAGAGGCAAGGTTTCGAGGAAATACACACAGCTGTGAACATTGCCAACTACCTGAAAGACTCAACAGAAAAGTGGCTGTGAAAAAGTATTGGCATGTGCGCACGACAACGCTGCTAACATGGTTCTGGCAAATCAAAGTCTCTGGGAATCAGCGAGTTGACTCCAGCATTGTCGCACGCAGTGAAATTCGGTGTGTGAAATGTTCGAACGCCTTTTTGGAACAGAGGTGATTTAGAAAAAAAAAAAGTGAAAAGTTACCTGCTGAGAAGAAGACCCTTAAGAGATACAATCTCAGCCTTGAGTTCACTGATGCTCTGAGACTCCAACATGCGGTTGGTGGCAGAAGAAGCCTAAAGAGACAAAATTACAATTTACAGTTTGGTTTTGAAAACAAACACTTATTTGCTAGTATAGGCTGAACTGACCTCTACCTGGGCTTTAAAAAAGTTATTTATTCTCTACTGTAGTTAAAGGTGAAGATCTACCCCAGAATATGAAAGCTCTATCATATCCGGCCTTATTTACCAGAATCTGCTATATTAGTATGCAGCATATGCAAAAAACATCACAAATGTCAGCGAACTGTTAAAGTGTGACTTTTTCTAATTTGATTTGTCAGAGTCACTCAATGAACACAATAATTTGATGCGTTCAAACTGCCAATACGAGACAATGAAAGTCTTGATATCAAACCACAACTACACTGACAAGTCCCACCTACTATATTTTCTCCACCCAAAGGCCAAGAACTTTCAAAAAATAAAAAGGCTAAGGGAATTAATCATACCATTTTTACATATTTTTCCATATTGCAGACTGCTGATTTGAGCAGGACAGAGGTGTTTGATAAGAGGTCTCTGGCACAACAATGGCAGTATTCATCAAGTCAGGGAGGTTTTTATTAAAAGAAGCCTTATCGCCAACTGCTTGCCATGGGATGAATTGCTGAAGGGAGTGATGGCCAATTGAAGTGGCTAGCAAACATTTGAATAGCAAATGACTTCAAGGGGAAAAAAGGCCCCCAAAAAAATCCATCCATCATTTTTTCCCCCTGAATAGACAGGTGGTTGGTAATGTCAATTTATAAAAAGATACCACCCCCCCCAAAAAAAAAAAAGATTTGTAGCCCCTCTACATTTCAATTTCAGTTCTCCAAGCGTTCTGACAGATTAACCTGGGCTCTCAAATGGGTCCTGTATGACTACACAGAGCCAATGACTCTTTGAACCGTCCACAAACAAACAGCCCAAATCTACCCCATACTGTAATCCCATTCCAGTTCTTCTGCCCGCTAAGGGGTGGGGGTGGGGGATTACGAGAGCAGGAAGAGGAAGTGAAAACAGGGCTGGGGGGAAAAGGAAAATAAAAGTGTAATTAAGAACATCGGAGTCACCGGGGGCGGCTAGTTAGAACGCAGAGACCCCCTATCGAGGGGAGAGGGATAACTCGGACTCTTCCACATGTAATTAAATCTAAAGTAAATTAATTGAATCACATCTGAAAAGGATCAGACTCATTTACAGCGAGGGCTGGGGAGGGACGGCGGTTTTGTCTCCTTTCTGCTCCTAAAGCCCTCAGATAAGTGCGCCGTTTTCGAAGAGGCCACATCTGATCCGAGCCGAGCGCATTAGGCCTGGTGAAGACACTCTTATTACAGGCCTCACCTCATTATGGCCATCTTAATCCCACACTCCCCACGGCACCCAGTATAATAAGGCTGGAATGTACCTCTTGCTCATTTTACCTTTGTAATGGGGAAAAAAAAATTAATTGCTTCGGAGGCTTAGCTTACACTTCTCGGACATAAAATCTAAATAATATTTTAACAGAGGCTACAAAGCACCTCTCAGCCGCCGTTGCAATTCTTCATTTCGAGAGCCAAACACACGCGCACACACATTCAGTGATGACCGTTTAATTGCTGCTAAAGGCCTTTCTCTGCATGTCTTTGACTGTGTGAGCAGCCATCAAGTCAGAGGGGTCAGTGCAGTGTGATCAGGGTCCGTCACCCTCTTAAGTGTGAACAAAGCTTTGCTACAGTCTGGGTAATTATTTAAGGAGGTGGAGCGTACCGTACAAAAGAGGTATATGCACGTACATACACAGAAACAGCAGTCAGACATGGAATACATTAAAGCAAATGTCTGCAGAACATTAACAACGGATAATATCTTAACAAGGCAAGTTAAGAAGCATCTGAATGCAAATTAATTCACTGCTTCTCTCTCTGATGCTCTTTTCATCACTTAATACATGTATATTTATGGTGGAATCGGCTTGAAAATAAATCCCAAGGGAGTGTTTTCGGGTGAAAACACTGGTACAATTTATTTGAGGCTGTTTATTCACTTTCCCAGTGGCAGGGCGTTCTGCGGTGAAAGGAGGGGGGAAATCGAAGCGCTCCTAATCTTCCACGAGCAGCCACTAAAGACAGCTATCGTTATATGCAAACGACACAGCAATTAAACTCAAACAGTCAATATTATTATGCCTTAAAGAGAATGAGAGTAATATTCTGCCTGTTATTCAGTATTAAATATTATCAAGGAGAATAAAGCGTTTTGGCTAAACAATAAGAACTTTTCAATTTAAATCCATACAGTACAGTTCAGTGATGGCAAACTCTGTAACCAATACAAATGGTCAAATAAACATTCGCTGACAATCTTAAAACAGTAACGTCATATTTAAGTCCATTCCACAGAGAATTAGCTGAGAAAAGAACAACTAAAATCCTCACAAAGAAAGAAAATGCAGATTTCACTCTTAAAGGAACGGTTCATAAAGTAATAATAATAATTTTCAGACTATGGACAAAAAGAATTGAATACCATTGTGTTCTGCAGAAGAAGGTACCACTTGACAAAGTAAAAGACGATTTTAATTTTGGGGTGAAAAAATTGTAAATTACTTATGCAGTGTGTGTGTGTTTCCCAAATATATACACGCATGTGTGTGTGTTTATATACGAATCAATTTGACAGCACTATAACAACAGTTGAATAAGTTTTCAGCACCCGATAAAGCAGAGTATTTTGATTGATACAAAGGCAATGCAAAAGTTGCACTTATTTAGAAAGAAGTTATAACTGACATCTTTTATCAGTTGAGGACTTTATCAATCGCCATTTGAATAACAGCTTCAGGTGAGCATGAGGAAATGTAATCAGGTCAGCACTGAAGAAATACAAAGTATGTAGTCAATCTATATATATGGTTTACTTAGCAGCTGAGAAAATAGGAGTCACCATGTGTTTCGGGTTAAATACACATTTCCGTTTTAGAGAGTTTAATTGCCAAGCTTGGCGCATTCTGCACAGAGTAAAGAACCTAGAAAAGGCAACTCAGAAAACCGCACAATGAAAATGATATGCAGCCAAAAGGCTTAACACGTGTCCTTAATTTCATGCTCTGGACCTGAAAATAATTTCCTGAATTTCCCATATGGCTCTAGACAACAGGGCCCCGCATCTCTCAAAACAAAATTTAAGATCAGCGCAAAGTAGACTTTATGATTTGTTTAATGGGCGTTTTGATGTGAAGTATACTTTATACACACTGCTGCTTTCCAGCAAGGCACTCATGACAAATGAAGCTTTTTAATTCAATCTGGAATTTGACAGAGAATTTAGCCATTTTTACTTGACTTACTGTAAGGCAGCGGTTGTGGATGATGACCTAAAGTGTTTTAAACAATATATCGATGTGGTGGCATCTTTCTGGAACTGGCGGAGGCATGTTTCTTTAACAGCAGAGGTGAACCAGAGATTATTTGGCAAGCCGGTTTATGGATGACGAACTTCAAGAGGGCGACGGAAGGATGCTTGAGGGGAGGGGGGCATGGGTTGTGTTGTGGTGAGTCTGCAATTCTTGCAAACTTCAGAAGGGTGAGAGATTCATATTTTCACTTCAATTTGCTGCAAGGCCAGATGTGTTTGCATATGTTTTTCTACGGGATCCAGATGCTTCAGTAAAACACCCATGTGCTTAACAAGCTGTGGACATAAAACATGCCCTCAGTTGCGATTCCAAAGCGCTTTTTGGAGCCGTTACGAGATGATTTATTGCCGCATCATAAGATACAAAGTACTTAGAGTTTCACATTCTGAGGTATGGCAATGTTTTTTCAGCAGGCGATTTCCTTTAGATGACTATTCTTTATAGATAATAAGCACATGTCTTCAGAAAGGATTTAAAGGCCGTATCATCATGAACATTCTTCTGAAAGATAATGATATCATAATGCCTTAAATTGGCATGTGATAAAGACAACAACATCAGACCTGCCACAATATACGAATAACAAAGATGATTTCTCTGCATTCTTTATTCTTTTGCTGTTGGCTGTCGGGTTGTGCAACATAATTGTAAATAAACAAATAAATTAGTAAAATGTAAAAAGTGTTTATAAATATGATTTATTAATATCAATTATTATATTAATAATTGCATTATATATTTACTAGTACTATATATTTGTGTATATATAATATATATATATATATATATAAAATTGTATTATATATTTACTAGTCACACGATTAATCATGATTAAATCGCATCCAAAATAATATTTTGATTACATGTGTACTGTATATTTATTTATATAAAAATACAAACACATGCATGCACATGTAAATATGCTATGTTTATATATTAAATATATTTCTATACAATATAAAATATAACTACAGAAATATAGAAATGTACATTTTTTTTTTTAATATTTTCAAAACATATAGTGTATATACTGTAGGTGTACTTATACATACGCATAACAAATGGTATACATAAATATATAATGTATGTATATATAATTATAATAAAATATAATTAACATTTAATAATATACAATAATATATTTTATAATTGTTTTATGTTTAAAATGTAAAAAAAAAAAAAAAAATATATATATATATATATATATATATAAAATTAGAGGCT
>JAUMHR010005183.1:0-14719 GCA_032361145.1 Enteromius fasciolatus
ATGTTAATTGTCTTTATTGAATAAACTGGTAATGTATTGAATAAACAGAAAATATACATAACGGATCAGCAAACTAGGCATTTTTATTATATTAACAATATTACAATTTCTATTAATAATAATTGGCAGCCCCCCTGCAATACCGTGGGCCGCGGCTCACAGGTTGAAAACCACTGCTTTAGAATATTAAAATAATAATAAAAAAAAATCCTATTCTCACTATGACTTTATATTTAATCAAAATAAAACAGTAAAAACAGTGATATTGTGAAATATTATAATAAAAAAAAATAAAAATAAAAATAAATATATATATTTATATATATATATATATATATATATATATACACAAGCTTTATTAAATCTGTTTAATAAACACCAGACACTATTAAACTGTTCACACTTCACAGTGTAACTTGTAACTCTTCAGAAAGGATGTGCTGTCACATTATGATCAGAGTTATGATTTTCACCTGGCTGATAATAAAAACAGATGAAAACGTCCCAGAGTTTTTCTCCATATTTTTGCATACATACAAGTTTTATACTATCTCATTAAAATGTCTATTTGGAAACATCAAGAAACTCATTTGTATGCTGAAACAAGGCGCAGAAATGTCATGTGACTTGGATCAAGTCATGTGATCGAATAATTTACTCAAATTTCTGTCTGTTTCTCTAAACCTCAAGTCATTTATTACATTTAATCAAAGATCCGCAGTTTCTTCCCTAGATATAACTTCCATTTCCTTTTCTATTTTACCCAGTTTTGTTTATTCAAACACATGGGATGAAACATTGCATAAATTTTTATGCATAAATTAAGGTGGTGGAAACACAGCCAATTAAGGACGAACCCAGGCTTTTGAGGAAAACATAATAATGAACAAGTACAGAAGTGATTCCCACATGACCTCATGTTTTAAATTAGAGATCAGCCGTCAAGTTCATGTTCTTGCTACAACATGATGAATCTGTCAGCTTTCATCCTCTTTAAATGATTCATATGCAAAATCCAGGCAGAATATTTCCTTTAAATGAAAACACACACAAACACACACACACAATTAACAAATTAAACATTGTGTAATACAACTTCTCTGCTGCATAAAATCTTCAGTTCATTCGAGATTTGAGTTGCTTCTGCTTGTTTTGTAACGATCAGAACTTCTCCGCCACAACTTCAATCTGTATTTGTAAATTACATCTAATTTAACTATAAAAAAGCATCTTATCGTTGTGTTGAGAAATCATCATCATAATTTTGCATTACATATCAGATGCTCCCAAAAAACACACAACGCTCTCTTCTTCAGAGAAACGTCAACACGGAGGCTCAAAGTTAACGTTTGCCTTTTTATTTCTTTGCAGAATTTCTACAAGGACATCAACCGTGAGGGGATGTACATCAGGTAATTTCCATATTAACTGTGTGTGTGTATCAGGCTGTGATTGTAAGTGCATGTGTGTGTGTTGGTTGTGTAATCTGACAGGAGATTATCTTGGTCTTGCTGAATTAATGTCAAAATCCAAAGGATAAGCATCGGAGCACAGAGACAGAGGGACAGAGCGAGACGCCGTCCATGTTTGACATACTGCTACCTTACAGGCACATTTAACATGAATGAGTGTGCATGTTTATGTGGTTTATGAGGACACAAATTTACATAATGACATGGGTATGGCATATGTATTACAATATGAAGGTGTTTTATGAGGACATTTTCAGTGTCCCCGTAATTCAAAAGGCTTAAAAAACATATGGTGTTTTTTTTTTAAATCTAAAAATGCACATAGTTTCCTGTAAGGGGTAGGTTTAGGTGTAAGGGCAGTGTAGGACAATACCACATACAGTCTGTACAGTATAAACACCATTACACCTATGGAGAGTCCCCATAAATCACAAAAACACACGTGTGTGTGTGTGTGTGTGTGTGTGTGTGTGTGTGCAGAGAGTGTTCTGCAGGGTCCTTCAGTGTGAGATGGATGATTCTGACTCGGATGTTTGTTATTGACAATTAACAAGTTGTGTGTCGCATCCTGGAGAAACACATATAATTCAGCTTTAGTGAATAGAGATCGTTTATTTTTGTCATGACCTGTGACCTGTAAAATAAGAGAAAAAGATTGAGATGTTATGAAAATGACAATAACTGTAATAATGTGAAATCATGATGCATATCAGTTCAGCATCATTTTGAAGCTATAATTTCACCCACAGTGAGCGTAATAACTTTATAACTAATGGCTGTGTGGAAGAATAGAATGGAATGGAATGGAACAGAATGGAATAGAATAGAACAGAGTGGAATGGAATAGAATAGAATAGAACAGAGTGGAATGGAATAGAATAGAATGGGATAGAATAGAATATGTATAATGTAGTATAATGCATGATTATCAGTACAGTGCAATATCAGACTAATCAATATCAGAATTGTTTATTGCATGTGTACAAATCAAGTATTGACTATTGGTTTCTTTTGTCACATCCCTCTTAAAATAAATCTGTGATTTTACCACACTTCAGGGGTTTAGGCTCTCTGCTTTGTGTAGTACTTACTCTTTAACCATAATAAAATCATTTTATCAACAGCCAACTGGCTTTATGCAATACTGCCTCCTTGTGGTAAATATAGAAGCCATTTGTTATGATCTGAGAGAAGTTAATACTGAGACAGAGAAACTATATTACATAAAAGTAAATTGATCTCTTAGTATAAACATCAATTTATATCAATTTAGCACATGATATTAACATTATAATATATAAAATCATGTTTTTATTTTATACTATAATGTTTTCATTTGTTTTATTGTGTTAGCTAGTATTGTTTTGTAATTTTGTACGAAATCAAAACAACCCAACTGCAGTTTGATCGAGATCCATTGGAATGCACAACGAAAAGACTTTATTTTTGGAAAAGTGTTAATTATTATTTTATTTTTTTTTATACACGCATACGTTATATGTATATGTATTATATATATATTTATATATATACATACATGTGTGTGTGTGTGTGTACAGATCAGTTGTATTTATAACATGTTATAATTTAATGTACTTACTATGTGTATATAATTAGTATGTATTCATTAATTGTAATTGTCCTGTTTGTGTCTAAGGTATCTCTATAAATTGCGGGATCTTCATTTGGATGGAGAGAACTACACAGAGGCGGCGTATACACTTCTGCTGCACTCCAAACTGCTTAAGGTCAACAAACACACTTCTTTTTTTATCTTTATGAGGACTTACTTGAGCTCATTATATTTTTCATCCACGAATCGTAATCATCACAGAAACATTTTTTTGCATTTTTACATATTCATTAAAGTATGATTTTGGTGTGTTTATTACTCTTTGTCCTCATGGAGAATGAATTATCAAGAAATTCAGATATGCATCTCATAAATAGATAAACAGGGTTTTATGGATTGGAATCATAAAATGTAAACAGGAAGTGACAGCAAGTTGTAGTTGATTTGAAGTTTGCAGGTTTAACCTCTCACACACACACACACACACACACACCTGTGACACAAGGCCATTCATAACATAGAGCTGTTTTGATTGGTTCACTGGAGACACTCTTCTCCTCTGTGTGATTTACTGTGGTCTCTGATGGCCCTCCGGATCAGAGCAGATTTATAGAGCATTTTACCCTGCTGTGTGTCTCTGTCTCTCCCTCTCAGATGAACACGGCACAGTCCATATACATTTCTATGATATTTAATGTTCTGTGATTTTAAACTTCCCATTAGAAAACACTTAACCCTTAGATGACTGGGACAGTACTATTACTGATATAGTACTAAAGTGTTTGTTAATATTTTGAATTAGATTTTTATATTTATATTTTTTAAATAAGAATTGATATTTCATGTTTTCATTTTAGTTAAGCGTGTTTCTGTATTTATCAAATGTATTTATAATTTAATTATATATTAGATCATATATTAGTTCCCTCATCTTTCTTTTTTTTTTTCATGTACAAAAACACAAAATATATTTAATGCAATATTCTAATATTATATTAGTCTGCTATATTACTAAATGTAAATGTGAATATATTATTGTTTTACTTAATCTATATTATTTTTATATATTCCTTTCCTTAACTCAATTTACTTTTTTATTTTTTTTTGAGAGTATATTTATGTCTATTTATTATGTCTGTATAGCTTTTTATAAATTGTTTTATTAGGTTTGATTTTTATTTATTTATTATTTTTAACTTGGACATTAAATAAAAAAATAATGTTGGCTTATACGAGCAAACTATAATGTTGCTGGGACATAACTTCCTGTTTAAACTTGATGATTTTGGTCCATGTTTTTTTGGACCTTGTGTTTAGAAGGAGAACCCATATACGCGAATTTGTGCTTAATTTTGACCAAATAAAACCAGTATCTTATCAGTTTTTTTTTTTTTAAATCGAAGCATTATCTTTGTGTGCGTCTCTCTCAAACACACGTGAGAGGCGAGAAAGTACTTACATCTCGCAGCACGCACGGTCGTATGTGCCTAAAAGGAAAAAAAGTATTTCCACTCGATAATAAATTCATTGGTCTTTGTTAAATAGCGTTCGTTGCCGCTGGTATAGACGGTTTTAACTACAACAACATAATCAACCGTTACTGCGCATCTGTGCTTTTGTGGCCCTAACTTAACTTCCGGTACACATCTGCTGCGTAAATCAGACGGATTTATTACAATGCAAACTCATTCTTTGCTACCAGGAGGTAAGTATGAGAAAGGAGAGGTTTCCCCGGTAACGGCTGTAGACAAAGCATCTGAGCTTAAACGCTGCCTTATATGCAGGATAATATGAAAATGACATTTCCTTCAGAAAAACACCCACGCCTCGGTTTGATTTTTAAGAGTACATTACGTGCTCATGTTTATTCATTACAAATCATTAGCTATGTTTGTGGACGGTGGCACTAACCAGACCAATAAACAAACACAGACCGGAAGTTAACCTCCTGTAGGTCCAGGCCCGTGCGCCCGATAAAACCGTCTATAGCTTCTCTATTGCTACTCGTGCACGACCGAGTGAAAAAAACTTTAACATGAACATGTCCTTGCTTTTAATATACAATCACTTTAATGAACACCGCTTTGGTTTAACTTAGGAGAATAAACTATATGAGGGTGCCTGCGCGCTCAGAAATGCTGGAAAAAAGTTCTACCGCTAGACCTTATTAATATTTCTATGGATATAATAATATAGTAACTCGCCCGTGTGTCAGTAGTTACGCCACTGCTGCAATGCCTTGAATATTAATTAATAATATCATTGAGCGTCACCTGACAGTCAATAAACACAATGGTAGCCACCATAGTTACTAGTGGCATGTTTTTCATGGTCAAGAAGCAGCTTGATTGTCTTGAAGGGATGTAATAATCATATTCAGACTGCTGTATGATATAAGACTAATGTTATGATGTGTTTGCAGTGGTCAGAGGAGCAGTGTGTCCTTCAGCTGGACTATCAGACAACACCTCAGTCCCAGCGGCAGCTCAAAGAGTCGCTCTACGACACCATCATCAGCTACTTTGATAAGGGCAAGGTCAGCTCAGCTTCACTTGGACTTCATGTTTAATATTCAGTAGACGTGACTGACTGGGACTGGATGTTGAAGGCTGAACTCATAAATATATTTAACCGTGTGTGTGAACATGTTTCTTCTGTGTCAGATGTGGGAGGAGGCCATCACTCTGTGTAAAGAGTTAGCAGATCAGTTTGAGATGGAGGTCTTCGATTACGAGCTGCTTGGACAGAAACTGGTAACACACAATAAACTTTCCTTATTTAAAAAATATTGTTTATTTATTAAACTTGTTCTTTTTTCTTTTTGTAGTTAGAAAGTATATTGCTTTTTACCTATTATATTTTATTTAGTCATCTTTTATTATTTTTTCCTATGTTTTGTAATAATTTTTTTCCTTTTAATTTTTTTACACTTTTGAAAACATTGTTATATTATATTTATTATACCTTTATATTATATTATATAGATTTTTTTCATTTGCCTTACGTACATTTAAATCATATTATATTATATCGTATCACTTTTATTTATTTTAAAGGTCTCCTCATGTATTTGTTCTTTCAGCTTTTTAGCGTTCTGTCTCTTTATTTATTTCATCAATAAATGTATTTTTGCAGAATCAGCAGGCCAAGTTTTATGAGAACATTATGAAGATTCTGCGGCCCAAGCCAGACTACTTTGCTGTGGGATATTATGGCTGCGGCTTCCCTCAGTTCCTCAGGGTCAGTGTGTGTTTAATATTCTCAGATAAGGCTGCAACTGTGCTAACAGATATGTTATGCAATCTAGATTATGGTGTGATGATATATTTAATATCAACAGAATAAGGTTTTCATTCACCGCGGGAAGGAGTATGAGCGCAGGGAAGATTTCCAGAGTCAGCTGATGAGTCAGTTTCCCAGCGCTGTGAGACTCAACATCACCACAATGCCTGAAGACGACATTAAAAACTCCAACATGCAGTGTATCCTTCACTGAGGGGCCATGCACTGTGTATATATAAGAAACGCTCTTATTGACATGTTATGTTTTTTTACAGAACACACAGTATTTATTAATTTGTATTGACTTGAAATTTATAGTTTATTTTTAGTTATATATTATTTTATATGTATACATAGGAACTGCTCTTATTTGTAATAAGCTTCTTTTTTTTACTTTTCATCTTTTTTCTTAGTTCTATTCTATTCTGTTCTATTCTATCACTTAGACTGTGGAGCCATTAATAGGAAACACTTTCATTAAAATTTTAGGATTTTTCTTTTATAGAATATACAGTATTTATTCATTTGCTTTTTTTTTTACTTTTCATATTTTATCATTAATTTTAGCTATATTATACAATATTATATTTAATGCTGTCAAACTATTAATGGTTTCCAAAATTAAAGTTTTTGTTGACTTTTTTATGTATGTGTACTGTATTATGTATATGCAAATACATACGCATACAATGTGTATTTTGAAAGTATTTACATGTTTATGCATTTATATATTCAAAATATTATATTTATTATATTTAAATATATTTAATATATACAAATGTTTTTCTTAAATATACACATGGTTATATTTATAATATATACATAATAAATATATTCAGTACACACACATATTATTTCACTTTTATATTAAAGACACATACTCTCAGATGGTTATCTATAAATGCTCAGTGTGTTGTTCTTGACCAGATCTGGATCAGATATCCAGTGTTTTACAGTACAGCCGGTTCTGGAGATCCCGCCGCGTCTGAAAAACAAACCCGTGCCGGATCAGATCATCAAGTCAGTCTGCAGAAAACACAAAACATGTTAATCTGTTCAACCTTCAACACGTGTGATGATCTCTTCTCTTCTCTTCTCTTCTCTTCTCTTCTCTTCTCTTCTCTTCTCTTCTCTTCTCTTCTCTTCTCTTGCTTCGTGATTCTGTAGTTTTTATAAGTCAAACTATGTCCAGCGGTTCCAGTACTCCAGACCTGTGAGGAGAGGGAAAGTGGATCCTGATAATGAGTTTGCTGTGAGTCAAAACACAACATTCATCTCTCATCAACCTCTACTGTTCATAAACATAAGAATAATTATGATGTCCTAAAGATGCCTTTTCACTGTCTGTAACTTACATACCAGCACTGCATGCACATAAACACTCACACATCTTCATCACTTACACAATAAATAAGACAAAATCTATGATAAATAATGCCGTTGTGTAGTGTGCGCTCTGAACAGCAGTTGGAGATATCACACTGTACTACAAAGGCAAGCACCAGAAACTGCAAAATTCTTAAAAAAAAAAATCCCCTCCAAAAAAACCCCTACAACTACCCATTTCAACAAACAAACTCAAAGTCACCACGACACTGAGCTCAAATCTCCACTAGAAATGAATGTTGTCTGGTCTGGTTGAAGAGTTTTTGTCCTTTACACACACTAAAACAATGACACACATTGTTGACTGTTTTCTCTCTTCTGTTGTCTTCAGTCCATGTGGATCGAGCGAACCACATTCTTAACCGCTTACAAACTACCGGGAATCCTGCGCTGGTTTGAGGCCACTAGCATGACCCACGTGAGTCTCTGTCTCTGTCAATCACACCGAAATACTTCTGAATACTAGTGTACTGCATCCTCTGCAGTGTCTACTGGATAGAATAGGACATTTTAAACAGTGTAGTATATACCAGGGGCGTTTCCTCTGAGGAAGCAAGGAATGCAGCGTCTCCTCTGCTCAAAATTGCATGAGAAAAAATAAAATCTATATTACAATGATAAAACATGACTAAGAAAAATATGACTAAGTATTATATTAAAAGTCACTCGTATTTTTAAAGTAACACTGTCCAACAGCAACACCTGCAAGTTACTTTTACAGCTGAGGCTTGCCTTCCTTCGGGCCATAGACTTTCTACAGAGCCCCCAAATATATGTGTGTGTAAAACTACCTCCTCATTTTAAAACCTCACTGCACCACTGGTATATACATGACAGCAAACATAAAACAGTAAGATGCTACATTGTCACATGACCTCATGTCTATGTACAGTATATTATTATAATAATGCATTGGTATTCAGTTTTATTTTAGATATAAATGAAAAATAATGTAATTTTTTAATGTATTGACCTTTTTCTGTTGCCAAATTCAGAATAACATACAATGATTTTTTTTCTTTTTCTTTTCTAAAATGTTATTTTTGTAGTTTTACAGAAAAAGTTATTTATTTTGCTAATATGTATTATATATATATATATATATATATATATATTTTTTTTTTTTTCTCACACTTATGGTAATATTTATGGGTAATAAGTTGTTTATTTCCTTTCATTTCTAAAATGATGTAAATTAATCAATGTGACAGCGAAGATTTTATCTGTGTCTCTGATTATTATTTATGTAGTTAATGCATTAATATGGGTAAACAGTAGTTTCTGAGCACTTATATTTATAGTTACTTCTTCTAATAAATTTATAAATGTATAAATGCCAGTTCAGGCATGCATAATAATAACAAAAATGGATATGCGCTGTTATACTATTATATTAATCATTATTATATTAATCAAATTAATTATTTCATTGATTGGCATTGACTATCTGATGTGTTTATGGTGTAATAATTTGTGAATATTTCTCTGTCAGACGACGGTGAGCCCGCTGGAGAACGCCATCGAGACGATGGGACAAACCAATGAGAAGATCCTCACCATGATCAACCAGTACCAGTGTGATGACGCTTTACCCATAAACCCCCTCTCCATGTTGCTCAACGGCATCGTGGACCCCGCCGTCATGGGCGGCTTCGCTAAATACGAGAAGGTCAGAGAGACACGGTGAGAAATCTGAGAGAAACACTGAGAACAGATGCTGATGTGTGTGTTTTCTCCAGGCGTTCTTCACGGATGAATACATGGCTGAACATCCTGATGACAGAGACAAACTCATGAGACTCAAAGACCTCATCGCGTGGCAGGTCAGTCACATGATGCTAGAAACGAGTCGAGTCTTGTCTGGTCAGGACAGCTGGCTAACCTGTTTAAATTCCCGTTTGGCGGCTTTAGATCCCGTTGTTGGGCAGAGGAATCAGTCTGCATGGAAAAAGGGTGTCAGATGACCTTCGACCTTTCCACGAGCGCATGGAGGAGTGCTTCAAACAGTTGAAGAAGAAGGTGGAGAAGGAGTACGGAGTGAGAGAGCTGGTAAGGATGAAAGCCAGAAAGCAGAATAATTTTGAGAGAAGCAGGAGGGAAGTGGGAGGGAAAGGGATCAGCAGTGTGTGTCCTGATTTTCTTCCTCTTGTGTAGCCTGATATGGACGAGAGACGATCCACTCGGCCTCGCTCTATGTTGCGCTCGGTCCGACAGTCTATCTGCTCATTAGCTGGATCTGAATGTGGAACGCCCACTAAGACACACCCAGAGAGGTGACCACACCTACTCACGTTTCTCTATGTTCAAAATAACTTGCTATGATTATTCCTGCAGTTTATAAAATGATACATTATTTTCTAGAAATATATAGAACAATATTTGTTTAAATATTTATGTTTTAATATTTTTTTATTAATGTGTTATTAATATAAGATTTAATACTTAGTTTCATTCATATTTATTACTACATTATTTTGTTGTAATATTTTTAATTTAGTAATTTTGTTGTTTTATTTTTATTATTATTTGCTTAAATGTTTAAATTTTTAGAATTTATTAATGTTTATAAATATATAGTTGTTTTATCAATGTATTTTTAAAAATATGTAGTTGTTTGTTTTACATTTTCATTTAAATGATTGTATTTGTATATGTATTTATTTGTTTCATAGAAATACATTTGATATTTATTTTAATATTTATATTTAATAAATGTTTTAATATTTGTAATTATTAATATTTGTAATTAATTTACAGTTCAATTTATTAGTTTGTTATTTATTATTAATTTGTTATTATGTTTATTGATATTGCTTTGTTAATATTTTTGTTGGGATTTTATTTTTATTTGTTAATGTAATGATTTGTTTTTATTATTATTAGTCATTAGTATATTGTTTTCATTTTTATTAATACTTGTTTTGATATCTATATTTCAATAATTTTATTGTTTTAATAATATTTGTTTAATTTCGGAGATGATGCTAAATTAAATAGTCATTGTGGCAAGGTCATGTGATATCAATGTAGCATAATACTGTTGCTTATCACTACACAATGTGTTCTGTTGTTACATATTTTTTTTTTTTTAAGTACAGTAGTAGGCAGTATACAGTGTGTATTCTATTCTTTTCTTTCTCTCTCTGCCTGTAGCATATCTCTGGACGGTGGCGCTCCTCTCTCTCCATCCATCATCCCTCGCTCCAGTGGAAGCGTCAGTGTGATGGATGAGACTGGTGCTGAAGTGGAGGTGAGGATGATGAAGAGATCGCCGTAAAATGTTTGAAAACAGACCAATGATTGCAGCTCTCCGTGATAACATCACCATGCTCAGGTGACTCTTTCTGTGACTCTTTCAGGTGAAACTGAGGAAATCCAAGAAGAAGAAGAAGCCCGGTCGTGGCAGCATGATCTTCATCAGCGAGGAGAAAGAGCGCTGCAGCACCCTCGACAAACGGGTGAGACAGAGAGATCTTAAAATAAATCAATGAAGGTTACGTATGCGCAGAGGTAAATACATCTAAGAATAAATTCAGAAATAAACGTGAGAATAAATAATAATTGAATAGTTGAGACAAAATGCTTGACATGCCCTGTTGTGAAATGTAATGCTTTTAAATGGCATCTTACTATTATAATGCCGTGTTTATAAGCTCATATTTATTTGAGACACTACATGGAACATTTGTATAAATTAATTATACATAAATTAATGTATCATAGCACAGAACCAATTAAAATATTGTGGTGAAGGGAAAATGGTGATTAAAAATAGAAATAAAAATGCTGATCAGTTACAGCATGTAAAAAATACACAATTTCATACATACTACATATCTTAATGTTGTAATATTTTATCAATTTTTTTCATTAATTGTTAATTCAGACAAAACTTTACCCCATAAGTTAATTATTGTGTCTTTTTGCAAGTGTGGTCCTTCATTAACCTATTTTTGTTTTTATTTTGTAGTGTTCGTGATGCTATTATTATGACTCTCTGTCTCTCTCTAGCTGTCCAAGAAGCAGGAGTTTCGCAGTGACACGAATCTATCAGAACCAAGCGTGAGCAGCAGCGGCCTCGTCAACTCCAGATCTCTGCCCACTATCACAGGTACAGCACTCATATCATAGCCACTCCCCTCGTTCACTTTTGTTTTTAATAGTGGTTAATTAAATCTACTTAAATGTTGAATAACCCTAAAGTGTTTTTATGAATTTATGAAGCTGTATACTCAATACTGTATACTGAATACTTCCTGTTTTGTGGATATTTTTGACATTTGAACATTCAACTCCCACACTCACAGTCAAATATTCATGCCATTTTGACTAAATGGGGGTGCTCAAATGTCAGATTTCACAAAGAACTACCGGTATTCTCCCAATACGTTAATAGACAGTCTATTATTAAAACAGGCTATTATTATTTTGTGCAGATAGCCTATAATTCATAATATTAACATTATGTTGTATAAATAATGAAGATGCATTATTCATTATTTATACAACATAAATTACAACCTGCTAACAAATACTTCATATCGGTCATCTTCAGTGTGAGCAGCTCAAAACAGAAATGCATAACTACTGTCATACAAATATTGTAAATAAATGTTAATGTTAGCTATCTTTTAATCACAACATAAAAGATTATTTAGTATCTGCGAGGCATTTCCCAAACACGAGGTTTCCCTGTGTGTTAATGTCAGTAACTATGACTGCTGAATGTCTGATTTGACTCTTGGTAATGCATTTTTCCCCGCCCCCAAACATATGATTCAACTATCAGCTAGGTTTGAAAACTTGATTCGACTGTGAAAATCCTTAGTCGGGACTCCCCAAGTGTATACCAACATTCTCTACACCCAAGTAAGAAGTGGTCCATATTAACTGTTAATTTCACACGCTGTCCTCAGGTCTGGCTCTGTCAGTAGCCAATGGGAGTGAGGAGGTGGAGTCGGCACGGTCCAAGCGTGACAGTAAGAGTGTGTCTGTGTGTTTGCCGTCTGACCGCACCAGTGACCGCCGCTCCAAAGGAGTCATAAACCTGCTCTTTAAATCCAAGGTAACACACTCAACAGAGCTTTAAAGGGTTAATCCACCCCAAAATAACATTTTTGTCATTAATCGCCTACCCTCATGTCGTTTCCAACCCGCAAAAGCTTTGTTCATCTTCTAAACATAATTTAGGATATTTCTGATGAAAACGGGGTTTATAACTGTCCCATTGGCTGCCAAACAATCACCACTGTCAAGCTGCAGAGAAGTATGGAAGACGTCAACATCTGCCTTCAGTGGTTCGACTGTAATATTATGAAGCTAAAATAATACTTTTTGTACAGAAACAAAACAAAAATAATGACTTTATTCACTTTAATTTATGCACTTAACATCGCCATTTTATAGATTCTCCTTTGGACGCACATTACGTACTGTATGCAGTTCTGTATTAGACACAATGGTAAGATATGTGTTGTACGTGTATCTTTTTATTGCGTATAAAACAGAACTGTTTACGTAATGTCCATCCACCGGATCGTCTACAAAATGGTTCTACGGAGATGTTAAGTGCCGAATCTTTGAATAAAGTCGTTATTTTTGTTTTCTTTCTGTACAAAAAGTTTTCTTGTAGCTTCATAATATTACAGTTGAACCACTGAGGGCAGATGGAGCATTCAGACGACGCCTTTCATACTTTTCTTCACCTTACAGTCGTAATTGCTTGGCAGTCAATGGGACAGTCACAAGCCTTCTGGTTTTCATCAGAAGTATCATAAATTGTGTTCTGAAGATAATCAATGCTTTTATGGGTTTGGAACGACATGGGGGTAAGTGATTAGTGACAAAATTATAGTTTTGAGGTGAAGTAACTACGGTGGCCGAGAGAGCTCTACGCACTGCAAACTTAAGAAAACACATGCAAACAGAAAAAAACACATGCAAACTGCACATTCTCACAACGCAACCAAACACAGAAACGCCCTGCAAATAGTAGCACGGACCACTACGGAATTGTTTCAGGGGGACCTCAAAAAGTGACAAACCCATCTGAGAGTAACTCTAACTAGCTAACATAGCATTAAAATAATGTTTCACAGTTAAGTGTGTAATTCATCTGATTAGTCTAGTAATATCCAAAAGACCGTATGATCAGGTTGTTCAAATAAACACAATAAAACTCACCTTTTAGTTCAGAGACAACACACCTGCTCTGACCAAAACAGACTAAACCAGATCACTTTTTGAAGTCCCCGCGTTGAGCTCACTCAGCCACTGTAAGTAACCCTTTAACAAGCCACAAACACTGATGTGGCTTCCCATCATGCACAGAATATACTGGATAGCACTACATTTATTTAAATGTCTGTGTTTTTCAGATGAGCTCCAAACCTGAAGAACCAAAAACATCTTCTGAACCATCCACTCATTTTTAATTCTCTTTAGTTATTTTTTTTTAAAAATACATATATATATAGCATTTGGGCTGTTAATTTTTCTACCACTCTTAAAATTACAAACAGAAATGATAAAGCTCTTAAAGTGTGATAGTAACAGAGCTGTAGAAGAAAAAGTTGATTTCATTGAATGTGTTCGAAAACCAACTCTAATGAAATGAAATCAGTGTTTTAAACATCATCTGTACCAGCAATAAACTCATACAGTTACAATATTTTGTGATTATTATAAATTCACATGTGAACAAAATTGTTGGTACCCTTCGTTCAATGACAGAAAAACTCACAATGGTCACATAAATAACTTTAATCTGACAGAAGTAATAATAAATAAAAAATATATGAATGTCAATCAATGAGGAGATGAGAACAAGCGGATCCAAGGGCAGGCTTTATTATTAAGCACAGCGTCAGAACAGCCCGAGTAGTGGCAAAGGCAAACAGGAGTATCAGAGGCAAAAATACAAGAATAGTCACTGGCGTGCACAGATAGAGACGAGGTGGTGCTGAAGCACTTGCCCTTTTGCCCTCAGTCCAAAAAAGTGCCCTTT
>JAUMHR010006669.1:0-14589 GCA_032361145.1 Enteromius fasciolatus
CAAGATATTTTCATCTGAGACAGCTCAAACATGCAATTTAGTCTGGGACTAGCTTAAGCCTTGTCTGTGAAAGTGGGGGTAAATTACCCTACAGCTACTTTGCTCAATCTATAAAAATAATAATCACCTTTCTCAGCTTTGATGAGGCGTTTCCCAATGTCTAGAGTGACATATGCGGTGCCGTTCAGCACTACATCAGTGATGGTTCTCCAGGCATTGGGAGAAAGATTCTCTGTAGGAGAGATGAAGTTTCCAGCAGCATTGTTTATCACCACCTGTGGGTTGACAAAGCATATTAGAAACGGTTTAGTTAATTCTAATCTATTGCATCGTTGTTGTTAAGATGGAGACCTAAACCTACATCAGGCAAGCCGACATCATTTACAAGTTGATCAACAGCAGCCTTCACTGAAGCAGGGTCTCTAACATTACACTGGACGGCATGGACCTGAAACAGGCACATTTATCAAACTCACAGAGGATGTAAAGAAGTCCTTCACCAAATCCACATGAACTGCTCTACGAAAATGACAATGTTTTCATAGACTTTCTGAAGCACAGGTACCTTATTTCCTGTCTGTTGTAAGATTTCATCTGCTGTCTTCTTCAAAACATCAAGACTTCTGGAAGTGATGTGACAATAGCAATTGCAATTGTAACAATTTGTTCTTGTGGTGGGAAAGCTGAATTCCAGTCTTCAATGTCATATGATCCTTCAGAAATCATTCTTATGTGCTGAGTTGGTGCACACTGAACATTTCTATTATCAATAATGGGAACAACTGCGCTGCTTAATATTTTAACTAGAAATATTACCAACCTGCTGGCTATCACGCACTCTGCTCCAAGTGAAGACAGAGTGGTGGTCATAGCTTTTCCAAGTCCTGTTCCTCCACCAGTGATGAAGGCCACTTTGTTTTTGTAAGTTCCTGGGAGAAGCATAGCACCATCACAAGGTGGAAAGAATCTTGCATGGGGAGGACTGGTCTGGTATAAAGTGTTTGTCCCATTTCCAAACAGCTGTTAAAAGATGCAAAGAGAATCTATATATCTGTATATTAATGCAGTTAGGAATAAAGAGTGGCCTACCTATAAACAGAAACTGGGTAAAAGGTCATAATGACAAAAAGCAAACTATTGAATTGTACATTCTAATGCATGCAACAGGTCCTACATGAAAAATAAGGGTTGACAGGCAGGATTTTCCTATTCAGTACACATCATTACAATTAAAAGAGATAATTGTTCTTGAATATATCATACTTTGCAAGTTATTTTAAATTAAATTCTCTAAAATACACACTTAAGGGCACACTATTACATTTTACACATGTTTTATAACTAAAGTTCCAGGTAAATAAATCACATTAGCAGTATTATATGAGATTTCGAAACTAAATTGTAAATGCATGCACAAAATTTGAAGTGCGCATGGACAAAATAAAACTTACTCGTGCAGGTATGAAGCACTTATTTGTAAAAACTCTATTTAAAACGGCCAGTCCACTGAGCAGCGGCATTGCGTCAAAATAAATCCGTTTTTAGAGAGAAAAAGCGTGTTTTAATAATTTCACAACGTGCAAATAAACTTGGAAAGTCGCACTCAGTAACGCCTCTTACGCACTGAAATGACTCTACAACTGAAGTCCGAATACAAGCAATAATATCTTCCGGTTTCCGGTTGATCTGGGATCAGACACGTGACACATTTTATCCAATAGCGTGTCGCTACTGAGCTGAGGAGCAGATCTCGGATCAACCAATAGAGACGCGCACCTCTAGTTCACTCCGAGATATAATAACAAACGAAGCGGTTCTTTTATATAAATGTCTGTATATTATATCATTCGTATGATTTGACATGTTTGTTAGTAACGTTCGTTTTAACCTGGGCAAAATGTAGAATGTCATTTTGAGTAAGGTGGGAAGAAATAACTATTTGCTAACCAGGCGGTTAGTTGACAGCGCGCTGGGCTCAAAGAATCAGGTAAACAACCGTTTATATTTGTATTAGTGCTGTAAACAAACAATATAACGTAACACGCGCATGCACGTCATATAATACTTTATAAGTGTCAACCTGTATGGAGAGTACGGAAAATTGCAATAATGTAAATATTTGGAGTTTCGTGTCTAGCGAGGATTGCTAACAGATATGATGCAGCATTTTGTCTCATGGCACTGTGTGATGTGAAGAAGACTGTACAATGAATTTGAAGATTATACTGCATTTATAAGAAAACTTTGCATGTTTCTACTCCAGTTGCAGGTGATTAGTAGTAATAATTTTAAGAAAAAGCTGATTGTTGTTATGTACTACAAAACCATCTTCTAATTTATCTAAAATAGGTATAAATTTAGGACAGCCATGGGGAACCAGCTGGCTGGAATTGCTCCGTCACAGATTCTTTCGGTGGACAGTTACTTCTCTGACATCCATGATTATGAATATGACAAAAGTCTTGGCAGTACACGGTTTTTCAAAGTGGCCCGGGCGAAACATAGAGAAGGATTGGTTGTGGTTAAGGTCTTTGCGATCCAGGACCCCTCTCTGCCGCTGACCAGTTACAAACAAGAGCTAGAGGAGCTGAAAATCAGACTGCACTCCTGTCAGAACTGTCTGCCTTTTCAGAAAGCCACACTTACTGAGAAAGCAGCCATACTATTTCGGCAGTATGTTCGGGATAATTTGTATGACCGTATCAGCACACGACCGTTCCTCAACAATGTGGAGAAGAAGTGGATCGCCTTCCAGCTCCTCAATGCTGTAGACCAGGCTCATAAATCTGGCGTGCGTCATGGTGACATTAAAACAGAGAACGTCATGGTGACAAGCTGGAACTGGGTGCTTCTAACAGACTTTGCTAGCTTTAAACCTACATACTTGCCTGAAGACAACCCTGCAGATTTCAACTACTTCTTCGACACGTCTAGGAGGAGAACGTGCTATATTGCACCGGAGAGATTTGTGGATGGTAGTATGTTTGCCACAGAAAGTGACCAGACAACTCCGCTCGTGGACCTCTCCAGCAATAGCCAGAGGACCAGGGGAGAACTCAAACAGCCCATGGACATCTTCTCAGCTGGTATCCATCACTATTTGATCATTTTTAGTTAAAGCCGATGCTATATAGTATGACACATTTTTCAGACTTTTGTCTCTGCTTTAAAGCTGATGCATTATAATATGACACATTTCTCAAACGTATTTTTCTTTATTTTCTTTTGATAGGTTGTGTGATTGCAGAGTTGTTTACAGAGGGTGTCCCACTCTTTGACCTCTCACAGTTGCTGGCTTACCGTAAAGGACATTTCCAAACCGAACAAGTGCTGATGAAAATTGAAGATCGCAGTATTAGAGAACTGGTAGCATTTCTAATCATATGAGATTTTAGACTTTGTTTTATTTCACTTTAGCTTTTACACCACCTACCATTCAAAAGATTGGGGTTAGTAAGTTGTTTATTATATATCATAGTCTATTATGCTCACTGAGACTGCTTCTCGTTGATCAGACATACAGTAAAAGCAGTAATATTGTGAAATATTATTTTACAATTTTTAAGTATGTTTATTCCTATCATGGCCAGTTTTCAGCAGCCATTACGTTGATCTTCTGTGTCACATGTCAAAGTATTGATTTAAAAAAAACAAAAAAAAACCTTACTAACCCTTTTGAATGGTTGTATGATTTATTTAATATGTTATATACATAAATAATATGATACTAGTTAGTACTCTTAGTTAGATACTAGGTAGTACTCTGTATAATTTCACCCACTCTATGCAGGTGGCACAAATGGTGCAGCGAGAACCGGAAAAGCGGTTGACAGCAGAAGAATATCTCAAGCAGCAGCGAGGCAAGGCTTTCCCAGAAATCTTTTATACCTTCCTTCAGCCCTACATGGCTCAGTTTGCCAAGGAGACCTTCCAGTCTGCTGATGAAAGAGTGTTAGTCATTCGTAAGAACCTGGAGAACATCCTCAATAACTTGTGCAGTGGCGGACAAACAGGGAAGACTGAAAAACAGGAGAAGGCATCTCAGGAGCTTAGTTTATCCAAGGAACAAGGGCTTGTGGTGCTGGTTTCAGTGATCACATCTTGTCTGCAGACACTACGTTTCTGCGACTCCAAGCTGGCAGCGCTGGAGCTGATTCTTCATCTGGCAGGCCGGCTGAATGTGGAGATACTTCTGGACAGGATTACACCTTACTTGCTTCACTTCTGCAATGACTCTATGCCACGCGTCAGGGCTGAGGCCGTCCGCACGCTGACTAAAGTGCTGGCATTGGTCAAGGAGGTTCCTCGCAATGATGTTAATATCTACCCTGAATACATTCTTCCTGGGATTGCACACTTGGCCCAAGATGAAGCCACAATTGTCAGACTTGCTTATGCAGGTATTTTAGTGCTAAAACAAATGAATGGTTTTAAAATTGTCATGTCTGAATTGTTCTTTTTAAAATACTATTCATTCACAATTTGGTCTCTGACTTTCAATAAAACATTTCTGAAATTATTTCTGAAAATGGATTGTGAAAGCCATTTCATACTGACTTGAATTAAATATTTATATACTTTTTTTTGCAATTCCTTATATTACCGTTCAAAAGTTCGGGTTCAGTAAGTTGTTTTTTTTCCAAGTACGCAATTCATGGTTTTATACTTTTCTGCATGGATTAATTTAATTGTACAAAAGTGATAACAGTGACATTTTAAATATCATGAACGATTTCTATTTCAATGCTAATTAATCATATATAAAAAAATACGAAGCAGTTGTTTTAAATGTTCATAATTTATCACAATAGTGCTATTTAAAAAAAATTTACATGCTATTTTTAATCAAATATCTGCCTGGGTGAGCAAAAACAATGCTTTTTTTAAATATTACTGACCCAAAATATTATATTATATTATAGAGAACATAGCACACTTGGCAGAGACAGCGCTTCGTTTTCTGGAGCTGGTGCAGGAGAATAATTTGAGCTCTGAACAAGACCTCAATGGAGAGGACACAGAAGAAACTCTTCACCCAAATGAAAACTATGATTCAGGTAAATGTCTGCCTTCTCACTTTTGTGGTAGTCTTAAAATAAGAGTAATATATATTGCCTGTATAAGTCCCAATCTAAGCTCCAATTGTTTGCACTACATTAAAAGCCAGCTTGCATTGTAATGCTGTGGATATGATCCATCCCTTTTCCAAAGAGCTGCAGGCCTTACATGAAATGGTTCAGCAGAAAGTGGTGACTTTACTGAGCGACCCCGAGAACATTGTCAAACAGACGCTGATGGAGAACGGCATCACACGCCTCTGCGTGTTCTTCGGCAGGCAGAAAGCCAATGATGTCCTTCTCTCCCATATGATCACCTTCCTTAATGACAAGAACGACTGGCACCTCCGTGGCGCTTTCTTTGACAGCATAGTAGGTAGGTTGCCATCACAGTCACTTCATTTAATATCAGACAGTCACTCAGTCAACGTTTTACCAAATTTGCTCTATGCAGGTGTAGCAGCATATGTGGGCTGGCAGAGTTCCTCCATCCTGAAGCCTCTTCTGCAGCAAGGCTTGAGTGACGCTGAGGAGTTTGTCATTTATAAAGCTCTCAATGCGCTCACCTGCATGTGTCAGCTGGGGCTACTGCAGAAACCTCACATCTACGAGTTTGTCAGTGATATCGGTGAGGAAAATTCTGCTCTCTTGTACATCGTTGTTTAATGTGCTGCATAATTATTGTGTATATTTGTTACTGTTTCTCAGCTCCTTTCTTGTGTCACCCCAATCTGTGGATCCGCTATGGAGCTGTGGGTTTCATCACTGTTGTGGCGCAGCACCTCAACATCGCTGACGTCTACTGCAAACTTATGCCCCATCTCAACCCTTTTATCACACAACCTATTATACAGGTCATTAGTCACAACTACTCTGAATAAAAATCCCCTTTTGTGTTTCACAGAAGAAAAAAGTTATAAAGGTTTGGAAAGACGTTTCTGAATTTTTCTTTCCATTTTCAACTCTTGTTCTGCCTTTGGACAGATTGATAAGGAGATTGTGTTGCTCAGTGTGCTGAAAGAGCATGTAAGTCGCTCTATCTTTGACTACGCGCTGCGTTCCAAGGACATCGGAAGCCTCTTCAGACACCTATTACTTCGCCAAAAAAAGCGTAACGGTTCCATCCCAGAATGCTCTGCTCCTGAGGATCCCGCAATTGCCCAGCTGCTTAAGAAACTTCTTTCACAGGTCAGAAATTTTTTTTTGACATTTTTAATAACTGTTGATTTATTTTGTTTTAATTTTAACTTTTTAGTTACATTTTTTTTGTGTGTTAATCAATGTATAATGCTTCCAGTTTCAGATTTCTCTAAGAAACATGCTACATTTTCAACGATCATGTTTTTTATTGTTATCACGTTTCTGTGTTTTATTGTGTTAATTAGCTGTTTTTGTTTTTTAACCTTGTCAAAATAACCCAACTGCAGTTTGATTAAGATTACATGCACAGTAAAAAAAAAAAACATGATTTATGAGACTTGTTAAAGTTATCTGTCAGTGGTCAATGGATGGACTTTCTGTGTTCTTCGAGTAGAATGCTACCAAACGAGTAATGACTGATTAATAAAAGTTTTCTTTCAGGAACAATAAGGCATGTTTCCTTAAGTTGTATAAATTAAGTTAAGCCGTTTCATGTGATTTCTATCAGGGGATGACGGAGGCTGAGGAGGATAAGCTCTTAGCTCTGAAAGATTTCATGCTCAAGTCCAACAAGGCCAAAGCCAACATCATAGATCAGAGCCACCTGAGTGATGGAGCCCACAGCGGAGTCATTGATCTTGGTACACTGGGCATCACTGGCCGACAAGTGGACCTCATCAAGCCCAAACAGGAATCTGAAGACAAGAGAGGTGACACTGTCTGTATTAATATTTGCTGTTATTTGGGGATATGTTATTGGGTCGTCATTTAAAAATAATGCCTTTAATTCTGATTTGTTTGCAGACTTCAACCCTTCTGCCTCTGGTATATTGTTTAGATCTCAAGCAGATGGACTTTGTTTGAATTTATAATCACTTACTTTGACTAACTCAGAGGCTTTGTGCGTTTAAATCTGAAAAGTCACAATAACAGGCAGATGTGATGTGTATAGGTACACTTTGTTTTGCACGACAGCTCGTGTTGGCTATTAATGCTTTTTTGTTGAAGTCACTTTGTTGCAAACAAATGGTATGGCTGCTGAGGACTAAATTAATTCAGTCAGGTGATCTCCCGTATACCATAGCATAAGTTGTTGGAAACGGCTTTAAAATTATTATTTTTCACAGGCACGACATTTCTTATTCAGCAAGAAATGATCACAAATGACAGATTTAAACTCAATAGTTACGAAATATTTCTATTTCAAATAAATGCTGTTCTTTTAAAGTAAATTAAAGAATCCTGAAATAAGCACCAAATAAGCATATCAGAAAAGGATTATATCACACCAAAGAGTGTCAGATAAACATTCAGATTTGTTATTATAAAGTACCTTAAATGTATACATTTTTTAAAAAATTGTCTATTTTTAAATTGTTATATTTGTTATATATATATATATATATATATTTTTTTTTTAATAAATGTAGCCTTTGTGAATCTTTTTTCAAAAACATTTCAAAATCATTGCAAGGGACCCCATTCCTATGGATAAACAAACATTCATACTTTTTAAATATATTTATACTTTATTAGTTCTTTCTCACTATGAATTTATTTAAAAACGGTTATGTTTTTTTAAAAAAATGAAGCTAGGCTTCTAAAACTGCAACTATAGATGAAGTTTCAGGTGGTTGCAGATTTGCTGAGAGTTAATGATCTCAACATATTTTATTATCCTTTTCATTTTAGTGTGTTTGGGAAGTAAAGTTGTATTGTGTTTGCCTCACTTCTATGAAAATATTTACTTTTTGAACTAATATTAATTTACCTACTATATGTCACTGTGTTGACTAAATTAGTTTTTTTTGTTTGTTTGTTTTTTCTACATGTGTCAGTCCGCATGTTAACACGTTAACTGAGCACCAAGTGTTTTAGAGACTAGAAATGCATCTTCTATCAAAACCGCTTTTAAAACCAGTAAATTTACCTCTTCTTGCAGCTCGCAAACATACGAAACAGGACTCCAACTTGAACGAGGAGTGGAAGAGCATGTTTGGTTCTCTGGACCCTCCTAGCTCGGCGCAGACACCCTCGACGGTACCTAATGTTCTAGTTCCGAGCGGTGGTGGGGAGCCCAATGGAACTCTGGCCGGAGAGCACCTGCGATCTGAGAGTTCCTCACAGACTCTTAACCTCCCTCATGTTCCATCCTCAGCCCAGGTCGACCGCTGAGCCGACAGTGTGCTATCATCTCTCCACTGCTCTCTCTCTCTCTCTCTCTCTCTGCCCACTCCTTTCAGTCTATTCCATCAGCCCTGTTTTCATCAACACCTTTTTTTTAGTGCGAATTTGTCGATGTTGCAGTTTTGTAGTCTTTGAATCATATGAGTCATTTGATTTTTTCCGTCATGTTTGCACAAACATGCAGAAACGTGCTGGATTAAATATATTAGCTTGATCTTAATTTATACTGATGATAAATTAATAAAATCTCTATCTTAAACCACTCCCCTTTGCTCCCTAGATACCTGAAAGTGGAGCTGGGCAGTCCAGGAAAACCACAGCGCTCCCTAATATTCAAGTGGTACAGTCTGTAAGTGGAGTGTCCACATACCAGCGGCGCATCACCACATGCAAGGCAGAGCTACAGCAGCTGGTGCAGCAGAAAAGAGAGCAGTGCAATGCAGAACGCATGGCCAAACAGATGATGGAGAGTGCGGAGTGGGAGAGCAAGCCTCCACTACCAGGTACAGCAGTCACATGTCACCTCGACCTTGCAAATACAAGTACATTGTGTGGCTGTCTAGCCTCTGCTTGCAAGATCTGCAGAAATCATCTTCGCCGGACTTTTTGGTTGACTTCTTTTTTTAATTTTTTATATCTAAAATACAAAGATATTTTAATTGAGAAAAAAGGCTAAAAGTAATCTTTACATGGGTTATGTAAATGGTTAAAATAAGAAGAATAATTAGAATAATGGTGCTGTTTATGTTGTTTGACACTGTTGTGTCAATCTAAGCCTTTTGACTCAAAGGCCCCCCACTGTACAAACAGATGCACATAAATATACATTATTTTATAATGTACTGTAATATATTATTAACAGAAACTAAGAGTGTTGATAAAAAATCTATATTACTGACAACAAATGTTAATTTGATGATTCTCACCCAAATTGAGGATATCCTAAATATACTGAATATTATGTAGTTATTTTAGAGGATATTGCTCCATTACTGCTTTTTGCTTTTTTCTGCTTTTTGAATTATTGTAACTTTCGGAGTTTTCTAGCTTGTATGCCTCACACAGGTTATTTCCACTGCTTACCTCAGCTGTTACATTGCAGGGTGGCATCCAAAAGGCCTTCTAGTGGCCCATCTCCACGAGCACAAATCTGCCGTGAACCGTATCCGAGTCTCAGACGAGCACTCCATCTTTGCTACATGCTCTAATGATGGCACTGTAAAGATCTGGGACAGCCAGAAAATGGAGGGCAAGACGACTACCACAAGGTGGATTATATCTATACAATATCTATAAATTTTCTAGGCTGTTATGTGAACTGAAATGACTGAAAATGCGATCGTTTCAGGTCCGTGCTGACGTATTCTCGGATTGGAGGGCATGTGAAAACATTGACCTTTTGTCAGGGGTCACATTACCTTGCTGTTGGATCAGATAATGGTTCCATTCAGCTTCTTGCAGTTGAGGCAAACAAGCCGCCTAAATCACCCAAAGTCCAGCCCTGTCAGACGAGGTGTGTACAAGTCACGTAACTCCACTTGTAGCATCCTGAATTTGTGTGCTGATATACGACGGTACAAACGAGTGTATCAAAACTATCACACTGAGATCAGTCAGATCGTTGAGCCACTGAGTCTCTTCCAGGTTCCTGGACCTAAAGGATGAGGGCTGTGTGGTGGACGTACACCACTTTAACTCAGGGGCACAGACGGTTCTGGCCTATGCCACTGTGAATGGCTTTTTGGTGGGTTGGGATCTCCGCAGCAATAGCAATGCCTGGACCCTCCGCCATGACCTGCGCCTAGGCCTCATCACTTCCTTTGCTGTGGACATGCATCAGTGTTGGCTGTGTGTGGGTAAGAGGATAGTTGGATAGCGAAGCAGACATGTGTGCCAATCAAAACACAAATTACAGAAAAATGTTTTCAGGAAATTCCTACACCATTATAGCGATTAGGGTTTGTTGTGTCAAGCTTGGACTTAATTAATGTCCTACTTACACAGGCACAAGTAATGGCACAATGGCTTGCTGGGATATGCGTTTTCAGTTGCCAATTTCCAGCCACTCTCACCCAGCCCGAGCGAGAATCAGACGCCTGCTGATGCATCCACTCTACCAGTCCTCTGTTATTGCAGGTAAAAAGCCTCTTATGATCACCAGTGCTACATTTATTTATACATTTTTTAGAAGCAACTACTCTATTACATGATCCTTCACAAATCATTGTAATATGCCGATTTGATGCTCAAGATTCTCAATGTTAGAATAGAAAGTTTAAAAGAACAGCAGTCTTTACTGTCACTTCTAAGGAATTGAATGTATCCTTTCAGAATAAAAGTATGTATACATGAAATAGTATATTTATAATTTTTTTTTCTCATTCTCTTTAGCTGTCCAAGGTAACAATGAGGTGTCCATGTGGGATATGGAGACTGGAGACAGGAAGTTCACTCTGTGGGCTAGCTCTGCACCTCCACTTTCAGAGATGCAGGTATGTTGTCACTTCTGCATCACAATACACGTTCATAATAATAAATACTTTCAGACTTGATGGCTATCATTACACTGTAATCTGTTGTCCTCCACAGCCCTCTCCTCACAGTGTTCATGGGATATACTGCAGCCCTGCTGATGGCAACCCTCTCCTACTTACAGCTGGATCTGACATGAGAATCAGGTGAGGCTAATTAGCAAAATGTTAGAAGGCATCAAGGCTTGTTCGAATCTAATGTTTGCACAACACCCTGTTTACAAAGACTACGTCCACATTAATCTAAAATATTTCATATTTGAAAGCACCATTTTCGTTTCCATTAAAATGATTTAAGCGCTTTCCAAATATCTCCTGAATTTCAGATGGTAACCTCATACAAAATCCTACCTCATGGCATAAACGTACCTTGGTGCACTTTTTAGCGAGACAGAAAATACGTACCAACAAGTACATGTTACTGCAGTTTCCAAAAAAAGGAACACTAGAGGCAGTGACACTCTTTTATTCCTTTTCACACAAATTTACAGAGTTCTGATTAATAAAGCGTAACTTTCGCACGATTAACAAGATATCTATCATGCTAACGTTCAAAAGCATCAGTTTTCAAATCTCCCAGCAAATTAATATTTGTTCATATTTAGGTTAAGGGTTGGATTTGGTGTAGGGCATATTTTCAACATGACAGAGCATTAACTTTTAGCAACAATCCCCAAATATTTCAATTCTGAACCGCTGCAAAACATACCTATATCAACGTTAAAAAAAACTCAATGGACATTTCTCTTTAAAGCTCTCTTTTTGCACAAGTAAACAGAGGTAAATATTTTTATGAGACCAAGCTGACGAAATCAACTGCATTCAGATTTAGACACAACCGATATTTCCACAAGCAAATATTATTAAATGGATGCAAAAATGTTACATTCCCAAAATTATGAATGCATGTTATGTTATGAATTTGAGTGTGTTCTTGTACGATATCTGCAGGTTTTGGGATTTGGCCTACCCCGAGAGGTCTTACATTGTCGCAGGTGGTGCAAACGACTCGCTTCACTGTCCTTCTGTGTTTTACAACCGCAAGATCATAGAAGGAACAGAAGTAGTACAGGTCTGAAACTCATTTCAATCTCATTTTCTGCACATTTATATTCAGCTGATCTTCACATCTCCCTTTGACCTCATCAGGAGATCCACAGTAAGCAGAAAAGCGGATCCACTGAGGACACACCCCGCCGTGGCCCAGAATCACTTCCTGTGGGTCACCATGACATCATCACTGATATTGCGACTTTCCAGACCACCCAGGGCTTTATAGTCACCTCTTCTAGAGATGGCATTGTCAAAGTCTGGAAGTGAGAGAGAGCCCCTGCCAAGATGGGACAACCAATCAAGTGCACTGTAAATTCAAATATAATGCCAATTAATATAATTAAGTAATTTAGGATCAAATACACTTAAAAAATGTAACTAAAACTGCAAAAGCAAACAGTTTGTGTGTGAACAGTTTGCTTTGTTTTGTTTTTCTGTGCTTTATGTGAATATCAAGGTCATACAATATCACAGTGCAGAAAACAGATGAGCTAAAACAGTGTTTCACACAGGAAATTACACTTAGTGTTATTTCTGCACAGCTAAATCATGTAGATATGATTTGAGTGCATGTGTGCGAGACATGAATGGGATTGAAAGTTCCATTATAATCATTGTGTTATATTACTGAATAAATGTCATGACATTTATGTATTTTTTTTGAAGAAGAAGAAGAAGAAAAAAACATTGAGCATAGCACAGCACAGCATATTTAGCGTTGTTTAAGGTGAATGTGAAATATCTAAAATGACCCATAACTTCCTATTGAATAAAATGAAGTCCAACTGTACTTCTTTATTATGAAAACCCTGGTCAGATTACAGATATTAAGAGAGATTAAAGTCATCCTGGTTAAATGTCTTTTACACAGACAGCTTCACACTCCTCCTGTGTGTCAAATCTGTTTTTGTTTCCTCCACATCCTCCAAACCAAAATTGAATGCATTCATTCTGCTGAATGTCATAGTGCCAGTTTAAAACGTAGTCACCGCAGGGCCCCATTTCCTGTTTCATGAGACACACATCTGTGAGTGGAAACATCAAGAAAGAGTTTTGGTCAGTGACACTTCAGGCGATATTACAAACAGCAGATCAAATCCTTTCAACCACAAGAATCAGCAAAAGCTAAATAAAGAGTTACAGAAATGGCTCATTTCTCACCATCCTCTTCCTCGTTTGCCTGCAGGATTACTTCAGGATCTGGAGATTTAATAAAGAAGAAAAATGGTTCCGCAGTTATTATATATAGCCAAAGTACCTTGAATGATGGTTGAGTTCTTAGAGGTAGAGTTTGTAATTTTAGTGCCACTAGAGGCAATTTTGTATCATGAACAACATGTTTTTCAACAACCCTGCAGAAAAACACATTGAACTAGACTAATCTGTTTTTCTGGTCTTTGTCGGTCTGTCAGACTGGTATGTTGGCCAGATTTAGAGGGGATTTTGGGCAACTTCTCAGCTGTTCAGGCTGAAAGACTGACCAGGTTTTTGAAAATGTAAAACATTTTGAAGTTCCACTGTAAAAAAAAAAATACCTCGGCAATCTCATTTATCTCATCTCATTTATTATTCTACAGTAGCTAAAGGTTAGTTTGGCCAGGCTAGAGGACCAGCTCCATTAAAGGAACAACACTCCACTTTTTTTGAAAATAGGCTCATTTTCCAACTCCCAGAGTTAAGCATTTGAGTTTTACTGTTTTTGAATCCATTCAGCTGATCTCCAGGTCTGGCAGAGCACTTTTAGCTTAGCATTGATCATTGAATTGTATGAGACCATTAGCATCTCGCTCAAAAAAATTTTTAAAGCTTGACTCTTCTATATTTACATCATGTAAAAAAAAATCATTTTCTAGACTGATATGACTATGCACTATTCTCTCATTCCGGCGTAATAATCATAATAATCATGGATGCAGCAGGCGCAATGATATTACGCAGCGCCTGTAAATAGTCCTCGGCATTTTCAGGCACTGTGTATTATCATTGCGTCTGCTGCAGCCATGGTGCGGCAACAAAGTTCCTTGATTATTATGCTGGAATGAGAGTATAGTTCCTAGCCATATCGGCCTAGAAAATCACAACATTTAATTTTCTGTCAGTCTTAATACACAAGGTAACTACAGAAGAATCAAGCTTTAAATAAGAAAATTATCAAAACTCTGTGGTCATTTTTAAACGAGATGCTAATGGTCTAATCAGATTTCGTGATCTATGCTAAGCTAAACTTAAAAGTGCTACCGCCAGAACCGGAGATCGGCTAAATGGATTGCGACTGTTTAACTACAGACCATTTCAAGCGCTATTCGGTGGCTTAAGGAAGTGACGTTTTTTCCGGTTAGTGATCCAGCGCATTGAAAAACATTGGCGGCAGCCAATTTATACAGAGTAGTGTTTTAACAGTTTACTTATTCCTACGATTAGAAATGTCAAAATTAAAACGAGGATCGTGTTGTTCAGTGGTTGGATGTTCTCTCAGGCCAGGAACTAACTTGCTGTCGGAAATTAAAGTATTTCGATTTCCGAGAAACAAAATACAGCGCGACGCTTGGATTAAAGCTTTGGATCAGTCTAAAACAAAGTGGGATTACACACTGACTGATCTTTATGTATCTAGTTTTATC
>JAUMHR010006696.1:0-14587 GCA_032361145.1 Enteromius fasciolatus
CAGGTGTCAGTCCAAAATGGCTGCAGCGCCTCCGCAGCGTCAGCTATAGACTGTTGCCCATATCAGTACAGAGTTTCGCCTCTTGGTACTTTTATATTCTTTGGTTTGAACCACATCAGTTCAACAACATAGGGCCATTCTTAATGACATCACACGCATGTGGTGGAGATATACCTTTTGCTATTAAACTGACCTCCATGATGCTGCTGTATTGAACATGACACATACTGACAAATGTATTATTTTCCTTCACTGTCATTTTGCTTTATTTGATCTCTGAATCATCGCAGGTTCCCTCTTACGTCACACTCCGAAGCCCCCTTAACCTTTTTTGCGCATGCGCACTTTTCAAAAACAGCATTTAGAATGGACGTGCAAAAATACATAATTAAATCGCTTTTTATATAATGCATGTTAGTTTGCTTCTTGTGCCCAAGAGCATATTTATTAAAGCCCATCTATCTTACTAACAAATAACTATGCTTATAACCACAGGTCCAAAGCGGTAGTTTAAACCACAAGCGTTTGTGACATTGACTGCGAATGTTCGTTTGAACTATGCTTTTGGGAAACACCAAATCTTTGAACTATGCTGGTAAGGATGGAACTTGCGACCATAGTAGGTTAACCATGCCTTTGGGAAACGCACCCCTGGGCGTCACAGAGATCACACGCTCTGTATGCGTGCATTGTCATTCATTTCTTTTAAATATTTTTTTTTTTCCCGCATATGGCACATAATTTGCGCTGAGACACGTGCGCGTTGCTTGACAGTGTGTTCCATCTGTTGCGTTTTACTTTTGATATATTTTTTATATACCCTTTGGAATGCATTGGTATTACATGTACGAAACCTGCATGCTGACAGACTTGGTCACTGACAGTCATGTGCACTTTATGTTTGTTTGTCCTGAAGTGGCTGATCGCGGCTGTGGTTTAATGCACTTGCATTTTCAAATACTTTTATACAAAACTAATGTGCACCCCGTCAGTTATGTTTTCAGAGCAGAGCAAAACATCTGATATATCGAAAGAGATCTGTGCCTTAGTCTGAATACAGACTGTTAAAGCTGCCACTGTCTATGATCTCATCAGTAATAATCAAGCACAATAATGCAGAGGAAAAAAAAGAAAAATCCAACTTTTAAAAGTCGAAACTATTTCTGTAAACTTTTGTATACTCAAAGAGCACTCTTTAAAATACGTAATAGTTTTAAACGAGTAGCCTGTTTATATAATGATAAAAAATGTAAATTTTGCACAAAAAAAAATTGATTTAAAATATAGCCATGTGCAGTAATATTGAAGGAGAATGTGATATTGTCCTGGTTTCACAGACAAGGCTTCAGCTAGTCGCAGACTAAATTGCATGTTTGAACTGCTTCAACTGAAAATATATACATTAGGAGTTGACATAGATAAATTTTTATATAGATTAATCTAGATTCATTTTAAAATCTAGATTAAAACGGCACATTTGAATTCTGCTGAAGGCATTCAGAATATGTGTGCTACCTAAATAATGACTAAAAGTAAAGCCCTATTCTGACAGGACTAGTTTAAAAGGGGTCGTTAGAGAATGTTTTGTTTCACAGACGTACTTGGTAATTTTAATACCATCCGAATCTGGCATGTCTGTGTTTTTCTCTCACAACCTCTGTGATAACTCTAGAGTCAGAATGCAATGTCTGTGATATTCTTTTTCACAACACATTTCCTTGTGTGTTTTGGCCAACACGATATGCCGTAGATGCTCTTACCACACTCACGTTTAATATATTTTGATATATAAAAGAAGAAAATAAATACAAATAAAGAGCCAGATCACATAAACTGTAAAGTCTGGCTATTGTAATATCAGTATCAGGTAAGATTACTCATGTTAATTTCTGCACTTGGTCACATATGTTTTAATTATCAAAATCAAATGTGTTAACTTCAAATAAAAATCATAATAGTTGAACTAAAGTAACCACACATTAACATGGTTTTGTTATACAAGCCATTTAGCTTCACCATGGTATTTGTGATTATATTAATTGTACTCAATCTGAATGACTATAGCAATGCATGCATACAGAGCGTGTGATCTCTGTGATGACCAGATGTACAAAACAGACCCTCTGACCTTAAACAAGGAGGTGTTAGTCCCATCCAAAATGGTGCATGAAGATCAGGTGATAAGCATTGAAACTCACAAGTAGTTTAGAAAACTAGTCCTGTCTGGGTAGCGCTACAGTGCAATTCAGCTAGGTATACATCCGCTCTAAAATATCATGGTGAAATTTTGCGAATAGATTAACGGCAATATTTTTTCATCACACGATAAGAGTCTTGTGTTAACGCAGCACGTTAACATCAATAACGGCCCACCACTAATATGTGTATATATATATATATATATATATGTATTGTGTGTACATACAGCTCACACTTTTTGAAGTTCGTTTGGAGCAGCATTTACTGTTAAACTGAGTCACTCTGAGACACTGAAAACACTTGAATATGAGATGCTTGTGTGTAAATGAAAATAAAACCATACAGCACATTAGATATACATTTTTCTGTAGTTAAAATTAAGCCCTAGCAAATTCACAGTTGCCCCAAACTGGCGAGTACAACTATATCATGTACTAGCTACCAGCTGTAATGGAGGAAACTGAGGTGTGCGGATCCATTTGTAGCTTTTTATTAGAGAAGTCATACAGGCAAGGTCAGATACGGGCAAATTGTGCAATTGAGACAACACAGAATCAAAGTCGAGGTACACAGACAGATTTTGGAGCAGGCAGCAAACAATGACAGTTCAGGGAGAGAGAGCAAGTTCGTAGCAGGCAGCAAACAATCAGGAATCAGAAACACAGTCCGCAGTAAGAACAGGCAAAACAAACACGGGAAAGTAACACTCGGAAATGACAGCTAGGGCAAATAAAGACTTTGGGGTGAATGAAAGATTGAGTCTGGCTTTTATGCGTGTGAGCAATCAGTAAGTGGGTGTGGTAATGAAGTGCAGGTGTGTGTGTTAATGAAGTGCAGGTGTGGCGTGTAATCAGCCCCAGGCATGAGGCATGATGGGCAATGGAGTTCAGCATGGAACTGCTCTGGCTGGAGTGCCCTCTCGTGGAGACGCAGAGCTATTTTTAGTAGCATTTAAGGCTTAGCAAGTGGTAATATTGAAACAGAGATGATAAGGATGTCCTGTTTACAGCTGTTAGATGGTGCTTTAGTGCCGTCAGAAGCAATCCATGAATGAAAAATATGCATACATTTGAAAATTAACTATTTCTCAGTTTTAATAATTGTTTAAGGTCAATTTAATATTTGTATCTTCTCAAGTAGGAAAAAATTTGAAATATATAAATAAATATATATGGAAAAAATCATATGCCTGACCTGCTACTACTCCAAGTCCAATCCCTCCACCCATTCCAACCACTGGAACCTCTCCACCTGGGACACCCCTGGGACCAACTGGACCCATTGGAGCTGCTCTACCAATTTCCGGCATAACTCTTGCTAAACCTCCATGAGCAGATGTGTAACCAAAACCCCTAAAACCTGGAATTTAACAGAACATTTACTTTACAGTCTATTTTTAGACATATCCATGATACATATACAGAAAAAATAAAAAGTTGTCTTACCACCAAACATTCTCTGGTAATATACATCTCTAAATTTAATGCAGGACGGTATTTTAATAATCAAATTTGTCGCCACCTTCAATCCCATGTTCTTATCCCGATGACAATGTAAAAAAGCAAGAAATAAATACATGTTATTAAAAAAGTAATTCAGACTCATCAAAATGTTTATTACACGACTCTCTGGAATGCTTGATTCTGATTGGTCAGTTGAGACATTTGCAGGTTCAATAACCGCTCTAAAGCCGGCGCCAGACCATGACTAACAGGGGGGCACACGACATCTAAGGAAGGGGCATACAATTAGCAACAATAACTTGCAAAAATTAGGCATAAAGAAACCAATACAGTGCAAGCACATACTCATACATCTAGAAGAGACTGTCAGCTTATTTCCCGTAAATAAAATCACAAAAATCAATATTACCAACAAAACAGATTAACAAGTAACACATTTAAGCGTGCGTAAATAAAAAAAACGCATTACCTTTTAAAAAAGCACCTTTTGAAGGCGGCGCGTGTGAACATTAAACCTCCGTAAAATAGTGTCCTTTCGGTCGTGCATTTTCGAGTGAGATCCCTCTCAAAGGCCAGCTGTACTAACTGGGCCTTCCATTTGTGAAGCATTGAGCATCTGTGGTCACTAAAAACATTGCGCAGAGTGGAGAAAGAATTCTCACACATCGCTGTAGAAGCACTGAAAGTCAGAGCATGTTTAAATGCAGTCTGTACACTGAGCATCGTTTGCAGAGATTTGAGGTATTTGGAGAGAATTAATTTTGTGGTCCAGTTGTCCCCCTCTTTTTTCGATTCCTTTTGAGACCTCAAAAAGTTTTTCGCAACTTCAAACTCTGCATGACAAATTGGTGATTGTATCAGGTCCATTATGCATTTCACTGTCTCAGGATCCAGAAATAAATCACTCTCTGGATCAAGCACAGCCAGTGCGTGGTATAAATGTGAGTTTTGTTCACTAAATCTCTGATCCATTTCTCCCAGTACAGTACAGTCTCTTTCGTTCTGTTTCTACGTCATCCTCTCTTTGACCCGTTGTTTCTTCCACCAAGTAATCGTCCATATTCTTGTTTCCCGTGCGTCTTCGCTTTGGGGGCGTGGATTTCGGCAGCACATTGGCAGCAGCCGTGGCTTTCTCCCACACTTTTGTAAATCCCTCATCACAATGAAGTTTCTGCACGCACACTTTCGCACTGGCCACAATGCTCAGACCTGTCCAAAGGTCAGTGTCCTCCCTCTGCAGAAGCTTATTTGGTGGATCCAACAATGCGAGCACTTCGTGCACAAGGTTCGCAATGAACAAAAAACTAGGTGTAGATATCTCTCTCAGCAAGCCAATAACTTCTATTCGCAGCTCTGGACCATGGGCTCTTACAGAGTCAATTTCAGTCAGAAGAGATGTGATCTCTTTGAAGTTGTTCAGAATGACGGAGACGGTAGTTAAATGGCCTGTCCACCTTTGTTCAAGAAGCCGTTTGAGGCGCTCACCCTTGTAGTGCACAGCTATTGTGGGGTTCTTACAATATTTGTACAAGGCGTTACAAACATTAAAAAAATCCATCTCAGCTGCCTCAGCTGACATCGCGTGCACTACAACTAAATGTAACTGATGATTAAGGCAGTGAACATAAGGGATATTCTTATTAAGTCTTTCTTGTAACAGCTTCTGGACTCCACCAATCTTTCCTGACATCAGTGATGCACCATCATATACTTGGCTAAGAATCTTTGATGGGTTAAGTCCAGCTTTGTTTAGCTCTGCTAAAATGGTATCTGTCAGTGTCCGGGCGTCACCCATTTCAGCAGTAGCTACGGTTAACAGGCGCTCCACTACTTCGCAGGACTCGCTCTCATTCACAAACTGAATGACAATTGATATATTTTCGCAGGCTGTAGGGTCACGGGTACCATCTACCTTTAATGTGTAATAGGAGTCACCTACTTCTTTCACGATAGCCTCAGTTACCACTTCACTTAGTAAACTTATGATCTCATTTTGAATATCATGACAGGTATATGTGGCATTTCGAGGAAGCGTTTTCACTGTGTCAGCCAAAAGGGGATGCTTTTTTATTGTGTAGTCCAGCAATGAAAGAGAAAGGCCGCTGCCTCCTTTAGACATGTTGTCAAAAGCATCCAATTTTCCCCGTAATGGCAGCTGATTTTCCACCAGAAAGCCAATAACGTCTATTATGGAGGACACGTAGTACCGGTTCTTTTGCAGTTGGTCTGCGTTTAAAAGAGATCTCTTTTCTGCTGCTTACACGTCTTTCTCTTTCCTTCCACATTGCGTATGAAGTTTTAGAAGTTAGGTGTTTGTGAAATCCTCGGTCTGTTTCATTGGCATTTTTCCAGTTCCACACGGCTCGTGCCAACATTAAATTTACGACAACAAAAGCAAAATGCAGAATCAGGTTTTACACTGTACTCAAGCCAGTCTCGATTAATGTACCAACTAGACACAAAAGCATGTTTTTTGCCACCGAACATAATTTAACTATTTAATTAATTAATTTAATTAATTTGACTTTTAATTCCACGGCCTGTAGATTTGAAAAATCCGCCTCGGCTCCATTAGCCCCAGTCTCCGAGTTTGAGCCAACAAGTGTTTCCGTGATGTCAGACTGAATAGACGGTGCTGGCTGAAAAGGCAGAGTGTTCGTAGTACATTATAAATCTGAAGAAGGCCTTGCAGAAGTAGAACTGACGAGCCATTTTCTAATATCTATTATTTTCTAATATCCATATTTTATGCGATCGGCCCGCGAGTGCCCCCCCTTAACGCCGGCACTGTCAAAAGAAATAACGCATAGCCGGTACTACTTGTATGTTTAAAATCCCTCCACGCCAACAAAGATTACTGTTTGGCACCATCTTGTGACATCCGTTGCTATATATTCATATGTAGATGTTATAAATTGTCTTACTAACGTTTGAATGTTAGTCACGTGGTACTATATCGTTTCGCGGAAGGATAAAAATGTTAATTTAAAACAAATATGCCAATAAAATGTTTCTAATTCATATTCATGTCCAGTTTTTTTCCTTAAGTGACAAGTAGCCGTAATAATGATACAAGATCCTGATCACACTGATCACACTGTCAGGGCTTATTTCTGCGATAACTACCGGCTGCCTCTACATTATCCCTTACATATTTTTGTCTCAAAACATTAACAACAATAATCATTTTAAATTAAACAAACCTCAAATTCTAAAGATTTTAAAAACTTACCCTGAAACTCATATAGACAGCATCTGCTTTGCTGTCTGAAGGGTAAAGGGGGAATGACATTGGTGTAAATGGAGGTAAAGGAGGGGAAGACTGAGGACTTGTTTTGGATCTAATATTAAAGCAATCTTCTTGATCTTCAATGTCATATGAATAAAGCCTGACTGGCAACAGGTTAAAAACCTGCAAAGAATGGCGTAAAAAATACAGTGATTTTGGAATTTCTGTTTGAAAAGGGTAAAAACTGAAGTCACGTATGAAATATAAATTACTTTGTCAGCATCCAGATGTTTTGCCGACTCCATGATGCGGACACTCTGATCTACAGCAGTAAGGCCGCACAGTGACCCAGGCTGAGCTGAGAGCTGGAGAGTGTTTTCTTCACCAGGAACAGCTGAAGTTGGAGAAAACTGCAGAGACACCTGTGACACACAGTGGGTGCAATCTTTAATTTTAAAACAATATCCAAGAATTTTAACCAAACATTACTAAATATGCACAGACTGCATGTTTAAAAATCAAACCGAGACGTGTTTGTTTTTATATCACTGTATTTCTGAAGGAAGACTGTCTTTAAAAAATGCCATTTTCATTTAATCCTCCATGTAAGGCAGCGTTCGTAAGTTCAGAGCTGCTTTGTCTACAGTCGTTCCCAGGGAAACCTCTTGTTTCACATGCTTAAAGCACCTCCTGCTGGAAGAGAATGAGTTTACATTTTTAATAGGGCTGGGCATAGATTATTTTTTTAAATCTAGATTAATCTAGATTAACTTTGAAATTAATGTAGATTAATCTAGATAAAAATGGCTCATTTGAATTCTGCCAAAGGCATTGAGAATATGTGTGATACCTAAATAATGACTAAAAGTAAAGCCCTATTATTCAGACGGGACTAGTTTTAGGTAAAACAATATTTTGTTTCACAGACGTACTTGGTGATTTTAATCCCATCCGAATCTGGCATGTCTATGTTTTTCTCTCACAATCTCTGTGATAATTCTAGTACGGTGACCGGGAGGGGACGTCTTTGGTTTACTTAGTTTTGTCATGGCCACGACTTATAAATTTGTGGGAACGTGATATTATGTAGTGGCCACAAGATTGTTTTTTCAAGGTAACAACATCCTTATGTCGTGGCTTCGAGATGCTATAGTGAGGGAATGATTTCCATTTTTTGTTTATTGCATAAACAAGCTTGCGTGCAGCGTGACCACAGCAACCCATAGCAAATAAAAGTCAGGACGTTCGAAATTATAGGCTATAAATATAATAGCCTAATAATAATGTTGTTGATGTTGATGATGATGCTGATAATTTTTTACGAAGATTTTTTATGTTAATGGACATTTGATATTAATGTAATATTTATTTATGATAAACTTAATATAAATGGTGTTTAGCCTACATTGCATGCAATATAATAATTGATATATTACAACAATAAATTATTTAATTTATATAGCACTTTTCACAAAACATAAAAAATATAAAATATTTTTTATAATACAATCATTCTTATAATAATTAATATTAATTCAAAATAGAATAATACAGAATCCATCTTTGATGCTAAACACCATTTATATTGAGTTTATCATAAATAAATATTACATTAATATTAAATGTCTATTAACGCATCGTCTTCGTAATAATTATCAGCATTATCAACAACAACAACATCATTATTATTATTAAATTCACATAATTTAAAATGCAGTTTAAAGCTTTGAATTAAATAGTTTTCATTTTATTTCTGCAAATTAATAATTATTAATAGAGTCTAATGGCTAGTGCAGCCGTTGGATCATCTTTTTTGTTGAGGAATGAATCATTCACGCATTTTTATTTGCAAATGAAAACACAACATGCTTATTTATCATCAGGCACGGGCATAAACTACAATCTACAATCATTAAATATTCTAGCAAAAACTATACAAAACGTTAATTAGGTATACATCCATACTCCGGAAATAAATATAAAAATATAGCCCTAACAAGTTAATGTAATAGAAGATTATACAAATAGTATAGAATATATACAAATAGTACATTAAATGTTTAATGTAATAAAAATGTTTTAAACGTCTCTGATAATCCCGGGTTGCTATGGTCACACAGGTTTGTTTATGCAATAAACTCGTGGCCACGACTTCTAATGTTGAGAGAACTACATATTTTTCTTGTGGCCACGAGAAATGGAAGTCGTTCCCTCATCTCGAGGCCACGACATAAGGATGTTGTTACCTCGAAAAAACGATCTTGTGGCCACGACATAATATCACGTTCCCACAAGTTAATAAGTCGTGGCCACTACATAATATCACGTTCAAGCGAATTAATAAGTCGTGGCCACGACAAAACTATGTGAACTGAAGACATCCCCTCCCGGTCACTGTATTCTAGAGTCAGAATGCAATATCTGTGATATTTTTCACGTGTTTCCTTGTGTGTTTTAACCAATGCGATATGCTGTAGATCCTTTTACCGCACACACGTTTAATATATTTTGATTATAAAATAAATAAATAAATACAAATATAGAGCCAGATCACGTAAACTGTTAAGACTGACTATTGTAATATCAATATCAGGTAAGATTACTAATTTCTGCACTCGATTACATATGTTTTAATTATCAAAATTAAACATGGGTTTACTACAAATAAAAATCATAGCAGTTGAACTAAAGTAACCTTCTATACAATATTGCTATACTAGCCATTTAGCTTTTTTTCGAGCACACCTGTTGTTGATGATTAGTATAGCTGGACTGAGTTGTCTAGCATTATTGCACATTCGTGCGTTGGTTTAAAAGCCGATATGTATCGATAGTAGAAACACTGATCACAACCCCTTCGATTGGTTGACGTAACAGTAAAAGAGCAAGCTACATTTTTTTCTCAAGCGGACCAAGAGCTTTTATTAGAGGATTATGGAGAATTACTACAATTAGCTACAAACAGTAGCGAACAAATTAAATGCGTTAGTGCTGCCCATGTTACATGTTTTTTCCTTGAGATATATGTGTATATATATATTTATACATATATATATATGTGTGTGTGTGTCTGATAACGTCACATTCTATTAGCAAGTAAGATTTAAATAAGATTTGAGATATAATGTATAATATCTCAAATCTTATTTGTAGTAATTGCTCTTTTTGTCATCTTTCATGTCAGAGCCAGCAGTAGATCCATGTGACAGATTTGAGAAAATTACCTTCAATTATATAGACACAATCGGTGTTACGTGTAGGAATGTTTTTGTCTTTTCCCCATGTGCTCTTTGTTTCTCCCTGTGACCTAGTTTCAGTTAATCAGTTATTCTTGTCAGGTGTGTTTCGTTAATTATCTGTGATTGTCTCCCCTTTATAAGTTGCCTTCTGTTATTCAGTCCTCGTCCGTCATCGTCGTTGTATAGCTGTGTGTTAACCGATTCTCAGTGTTTCTTTATTATTGAAAAGATGTTTAATTGTTACAAGGACTCTCTCCATGCTTTTCCTGAACACAAGCATGACAGAATCACGGACCAAAACAGTTGGAGGAGGATGATAACACCGGAGGAGGTGATCCACTGCCTCCTGAATGGGCTGCCTCTTCTACCCACGCCTGGGGAACGCTATCAGTGGCCCGCGATAGCGATGCCCAGCTCTCAATTAGCCAATCGACACAACGAGTTCCCACACCGCTTAGACGCCTACCTGTCCAGAGACCAGCCAAGCACCAGCAGACATGGAGATATCACACGAGCCCACGCCAGACAGGGAGCCAGAGCCGGCAGCGACTGAGCGAATCTATGCTTCACAACCCGAGTCTGGAGTATCTGACCAAGAGCATGAGCCGGCACCGTTGCCCAGTCGTCCCACCAGCTCCACCAGGCTCCCTCAACTCTCCGGCTCCACCTTGGTCAGTCATCGACCATCCTCTGCCTCGGGATTCCACTCCTCTGGCTACGCCTCATCGTTCCATCCCTCAATCTATGTCAGGCTCTTCCACCCCCAGCTCCACCTTCGTCCAGAGTCGCTCCTCCAGGTCCCCGCCTCAGCCTCAGTCGTCTGAGCCTGCAGTTAATTATCTGTGATTGTCTCCCCTTTATAAGTTTCCTTCTGTTATTCAGTCCTCGTCCGTAATCGTCTTTGTATAGCTGTGTGTTTACCGATTCTTAGTGTTTCTTTATTATTAAAAAGATGTTTAATTGTTACAAGGACTCTCTCCATGCTTTTTCTGAACATAAGTGTAATGCTCAGCACAGATAGCTCCAGACACTGAAAGTTTAACAAAAGTTTATTAAAAATGTTCAACAAGTAATTAAGCAACAGTTCCAATAGCGATCTCCAGATCACTCTTGTAATCCTCCAGTCATCTCTTATATAGCTTCCTTATTTCCTTAGATCCTTATTAGGTGCAGGTGGACTGGACAGTGAAGGGCGACCGGCGTTCTGTGACGACAGATGAATACAAGAAGGTAGTTAACTTCAGGTAAGTGAATTAGACAGTCTCACGTAATGATGTGGAACATCGATCACTGAGCCTCTCGTTGAATTCGAGCAGGTAAGTGAGCCGGTAAGCCAAAGCGCAGGATTCCTCTGTGTTTCTTTCACTGCCAGCCAGACACACGCAGTAAGTAAAGCCGGTGAGCATGAATCTCTTTCGAAGAGTCGTAATCCAATAGACAGTACTGTGACAAGAAGACATTAACATGAAAGGTGAAGTTTTCAGGTAAGTATAAAGGTTGTTACCTCGATCTCAGCCGTGGATTTACTGGTGAGCTGAGCTTTTATACAAGCTCACCTAATGAGATCCAGGTGGCGGTGATTAGCTCGTTGGTGTGTAAAGTTGACTGCACTGATCCCAGTGCAGTCCTGTGGCGTGATATTACCCCCCTCCCTAGGAGCGACTCCTGGCGCTCCAACCTAATGATGTCAATAGAAAGGGTGGGTGGGTGGGTATCCTAAAATCTGTACCTGGTCTCAACATGGGGTGCCTCCAGGATAGCACCGAAGACCCGACCCGCCTCTGTGGATCAGGAGTCTTGGCAGACCTTAATGGATCAGGGGCCTTGGGAGGCCATGGATCTGGAACCTGGGTAGACCATGGCGGATCAGGGGCCTTGGGAGGGCCTTTGGCTGTGGTGGTTTGTGAGCAGCCCTCGGCTGTGGTGGTTCGTGAGCAGCCCTTGCCCCCCCCCCCCAAAACTTCCTTGGGGAGATTCACCTCTTTGGGCTGTGGCCATGGTAATGTGAATTCAGCCTTTGTCACTGGCTCTGGCAGTGTGAACTTAGGCTGTGTGAACTCTGGTTGTGTCACTGGTTTTGGCACTGACAGCGTGAAGTTGGGCTGTGTGAACTCTGGTTGTGTCATTGGCTCTGGCACTGGCAACATGAACTCGGGCTTCGGCTTTGGCATCGTGAATTCGGCATACTTGGACTGTGGTTCTTGTAGCGTGAACGCCAACTGTGGCTTTACCTCTGACAGCATGAACTCTGGCTGTGGTTCTGGCAGCTCGAATTCTGGCTGTGGCGCTAGCACTGGCTCGGACAGCGGGACTGGTTCTGGCTTCGGTAGCTCGAACTCTGGCTGTGGCTCTGGCGTTGGCTCAGACAGCGTAACTGGTTCTGGCTCTGGCAACTCGAACTCTGGCTGTAGCTCTGGCTCGGTCAGTGGGGTTAGCTTTAGCACTGGCAACATGAACTCTAACTGTGACTCTGTTTCTAAAAGCATGAACTTCGGTTGAGACTCTGGCTCTAGCTCTGACAGCATGACTGGTTCTGGCTCTGGCAACTCGAACTCTGGCTGTGGCTCTGGCGTTGGCTCAGACAGCGTAACTGGTTCTGGCTTTGATAGATCAAACACTGGCTGTGGCTCTGGCGCTGGCTCCGACAGCGTAACTGGTTCAGACTCTGGCAACTCGAACTCTGGCTGTGGCTCTGGCTCGGACAGTGGAATTAGCTTTAGCATTGGTAACATGAACTCTGCTTGTGGTCCTGACTCTGACTGAATACACTCTGGAGGGCTCTCTTGCAGCACAGCAGACTCTGGAGGAAGCTCTTGCACCGCAGCAGACTCTGGAGAAAGGCAGAGGTGAATTAGTGAGCCAGGCATGATTAAGCTCACTGGTTGCGGAAGGCACTGACCACGGGCATGTCTAGAATTACAATCTAGGATCTTGGAGATTAAATTTCGGTGCCCAGGAAAAGTAAACTCATGATGGCGTGAAGGATCTTTACAGGGGTATGTGGGAAATTTCAATGAAGAATGAGCTGATTTATTCCAGAGGTTTTCGTCTTGGATTGAACAAGGTTGGGCAAACCCTTCTGCTTCAACAAAGAATTTAGATCGGTTCAAATCTAAAACAAGATTAATTATTTCACTCAGAGAAAATCCATACGTGGGAACATCAGAAACAATAACGTCTTTGTCTAATCCCAATCGAAAGCATACTCCAAGACTTTCATCAGGCCAGCTCACCTCATGGGAAATATCCAAAAACTCCTCAACATACTTCTCCAAACTCTGACCGCTTTGCCGCAGAGTTTGTCTTCAGCCATGGCCGAAACTGGTTGCAGAGCATTCACATCAGGAAGGTCCTCCATGCTGAGCGTGGGGTTTATTTTCTCGTCTTTGTAGGTTGAGAGGGCTGAGATTCTGTAACGCTCAGCACAGATAGCTCCAGACACTGAATGTAAGGAATAACAAAAGTTTATTGAAAATGTTCAACAAGTAATTAAGCAACAGTTCCAATAGCGATCTCCAGAAGAGTCGTAATCCAATAGACAGTACTTCTAAACTGTGACAAGAAGACATTAACATGAAAGGTGAAGTTTTCAGGTAAGTATAAAGGTTGTCACCTCGATCCCAGCCGTGGATTTACTGGTGAGCTGAGCTTTTATACATGCTCACCTAATGAGATCCAGGTGGCGGTGATTAGCTCGTTGGTGTGTGAAGTTGACTGCACTGATCCCAGTGCAGTCCTGGCGTGACAACAAGCGTGACAATCGGGGAATAGAATGTGACATATTATTAGACATACACAGTGATTAACACAACAATGATGACCACAGCCATGCACACACATGTATGTGTAAATACAGCCATCCATATATAAATATGTGTGTGTGTGGCTGTGGTCATCATTCGTGTGTATATCGTTGTAGGCACTTTCTTGCAAGATAGACATGAAGAATTACTACGAATAGGGCTATAGTGTAATTTTGCTAGGTATACATCCGCGCTAAAATATCAAGGTGAAACTTTGTGAATATAAATAACGGCGATATTTTTATTTTTTAATTGCTTGATAAGAGTCTCGCGTTAACGCAGCCTGTTAATGCCAATAACGGCCCACCACTAATTTTGGATAAATCTGTCTGATTTATGCAGTGAACATATTTCGCTTGTAAAAATACAACAAAAAAAAAAACTGTTTTAGAAGGACTTAGTGGTTGTTATACTGATTTTATTTGGATGGATACCGGAAGTTAAGTTAGGGCCATAAAAGCACACATGTGCAGCAATGTTTGTTTATGTTGTTGTTGAAACCGTCTATGTTTTGGGTGATTTCAAAAATCAACATTGGCTTTCAGAAATAATTTACCCTGCCTTTAATAAATCTTATTATTTAGACACATGGTAATTGTCACGTTTCGCGGTCCGTGTTGTGATGCGGACAGGTTGAACACAAGGCGAGGACAC
>JAUMHR010006823.1:0-14579 GCA_032361145.1 Enteromius fasciolatus
ACAGCAACCTAGTTTTCCCAGGAGGTCTGCCATGCAGGTACTGACCAGGCTCAACCCTGCTTAGCTTCAGTGGGCAACCAGGCCTGGGCTGCAGGGTGATATGACTGTGGCAGTAATGGTTCTAGAAATCTCAACAGGACTTTGATTTCAAACAACCTCACTGTTTCCTGATTTCTAAGAGCTATCTCTTGAATGATTTCCAAGCTCAGCGTGCTTCAGATGACATATTTTTTTCTTTTTTTTGGGTAAATGAGTAGGGCGCTAATAAAATGGCCTCTGTGATGAGACGGATACTGTTATCAGCCTTGCCTTAAAGCGTGCACATGCGTGAGGCAACTTTGATATCTGCTGTAGCTGCATCATACGAGCCCCGCTTTGATCTTGTGGATTGATGAAGCTCTGCGTTTGAGAAAAGGCAAGGAGGATAACAGAGTAGATAGGGAGATGACATATTTGTGGCAGAGAGAGCAGGTGATTACATGAGCTCAACACAGGCAGATACTGCGACATTAGCTGCATGCTATCTACTTATAAAAAAGCAAAACAACAAAGCAATATATCAGTACAGCAAAGTCAACTACTTCAAATTATAATTATAGTTGCCAAGTGAAAGGTTATTGGTTCAAACAGTGATAAATAAAGTGTTGTTTTGTGTTACAGCAGATGTGTGGTCATGTACTGCAAGTTCCACATACTAGTGTGTGTATCACATGCATATAATTTCCAATGTTCGGAAAAAAGAAAATACATATATCATGCTGCTTACTGCATTTGTAATGTACAAGTATAAATATTTCAAACGGCGGTATGCGACATTGTCACCACGCTGCATGTTTAATTCAGCAAGTGGAGTCCAGTTATCATCTCATTTACATTTATTTATTTAGCAGTTATAAATATGGTTATATTGCGGGCATTTCTAATCCAAGTAAAAATGTCTCCTGGCGGTTTAAAATAATGAATTAAGAAAAAGTTGTTAAAAAAGCTTCCAGTCTCTTCACTCTTTCAAGGCCAGTGTGCTGTTTTTGTTGCACATTTTGTCAAATAAAATATGTGATCTGGGTATTCTGAAAGATTTCATATAAGTTGCTTTGAACCTTATATTAATTAAAGACTCTTGGAGGAGCACACACGCATCACAATATTACTGTTTTACTGCATTAATGATGTTGAAAATACTGCTGGAATAGAGTAGCATAAAAGCATGTCATTCCTTCATGCATGCTTTAAAACACTTATTGCTTATTCCAATTTTATATGCAAAAAAGCAAAACTAAAGATCCAATGTTTAATTCAAAGCAAATTAAAACGAGCAAAAGCAAAAGCTAGTTTACAAACTAGCAAACAGAGTTCAATGACCCAAAGCAAAAAGCACATTTTTACTGATCTAGACAGTATCTGACCATACAGCCCGAGGGTTTCTGATATGAGTAAGAGAGAGTTAGACAGAAAAAGATAGAAGAAATCCAGAAAGATGTAGAGGGGGTGTGGAGCAAGATGCATAGGGTGTTTTGGCCTGAAGGTGTACAAGTATCTCCAAACTCTCAGAACGCCACTGATGTTGCTTCTGCACAATCTATTAATTACATGTTGATGTCGTTAATGATGGGCCGCCAGCAGACCATTAGCCTCTATCAATTAACTGTCATTTCTTTGTCCCTGTCATTTTGGAGCATTTTATTTTTTATTTTTGTTTCTTCCCTCCGGAGTTTGAGATGATGATTAGTGTGGCCTCAGCCTCACCTCTGAATCAGCTGGGATTCTGTTCCGTCAAACACACATTCTGATGCATCAGTTGCCCTTCTGCCATCTGTGTGGAGGAAGCCGAGGTGAACGTTTACATACACGTGATGTGATTTTGTTTCTGTTGCTAAGAGAAAATGACTGGCTCCCACTAGACTTCATATGAACCGATTTCTGCTATGATTAAATGGACAAGAAGAAAGATGGGGCTAAATATAGCAAACGAGCATTAGTTATTGCCAGCACGTACTTGCATGTATATGTGTACTCAAAGCGCATGATTTTCTCATGGGTTCGCAAAAAAATGGGGCAGATACATTGCCTCAGCCCTGGGATGTGTGTAACACTAATGAAACTGACAAATGAGTAACGGAGTGCAGAAGAGGGGGGCATGCAAGTAGAAAAAGATAAAGAAAATATACAGATAGAGAGCGAAATTCATTTAAAAAAGAATAAAGTTTCAGTTTCAACAAGAGATTCAAATTGTAAGGAATTTAACAAGTCTGGGTTCAGTTCTTTAATGATGCCATTAATGATTCTTTTAGTGCAAAGTATTTTTTTATTTTTTTTATTCTTATTGCATTTACTGCCCTCAGCAATCAGTGTGCAAAAGATCCTTTTAAAAATCCAACAGAATTGATGCAAGAAGTCTATCTATGTTCACTAAAGTGAAATTTATTAGAATAATAATAATTTTAAAAAAAACACAAAAAAAATCGAACAATATAATAAGTGCTTGCAGTTAATAATGCGTGGGTGTATACAGACATTTTAAATCCTGAGTAATATTATTTAACTGCAAGTAATTACTATATGCTTACTTTTAGGATTAGGCTTTGGCTTAGAGTTATTTTTGCAATTATGCATAATAGTAAGTTAATGCGCTATCATACATTGTTTATATTATGTGATTTAGTGATTTATAGTATACTTCTGTTTACTTCAATAAAACATTACAAACTACACTGAGTCTCATGAGCCCCAATCACACCAAACAATAGTTATCATCAAGTAAGCACTCATTCGTTGAAAAGGACCAGGTCATAAGAATTATTTGTTCAGGAATCAGAGTACACAGTGTTTGTGTGGTAAATTTACTAAAAGTAGTATAGTATACAGTAGTTTTTGTTATAATAACTGGGTCTTGGGTTTTTAACCATGGATTTAACCAAGAAAGCAGATCACTAATCCTAATGTTTCAGAAAACAGCAGGCCAGAAAGACAGAATGGATCGTGAAGAGACAGCCAAGGCTGAGATACAAAAACATATCTAAAAGTGTCTCTAATAGGCCAATGAGGCCTGTTCATGGTGCCATGGGAAAGTGGGACCACTGGAAGAGCTCTTATCTTCATTCCAACACCTGTAGACGAGCAAAGGGTGGAACAAATTCCCCCCGTTCACCAGTCATATAAGTTACTCTCAAAAACAGGCAACAGCTGAATTGATTTTCTGATCCTCTGTGACAATGCACAGCTAGCCACACATATTCACATATAAACCAATCTTACTGAAATCCTGAGCACTCAGGACCACTGATAATAGAGGCTCTTAGCTGAAGAGGAGTAAAAACATCACTGTTAGAATGCAGAATGTAGAATGCTTGTCAATTTGTCCCTCATTTTTTTCAGTCCACACATACCATCTATGTACGTATGGTTGGATTTATTTATTGTAATCTCCGTTCCCTACAGTCGTCCTCAAAAAAAAACCCAAAAAAACTACTTTTCTACTCAAAACTTGTTTTGTTGGTAAAGTCATTGGCAGGCTGAATCTATCGGCTGGAGAAATGTTTTTGTCCCTGCACGGTCCTCTATGTTTATTCTGCTCCTACCACAATGGAGAATGGATTTAAATCCCATGTTTCTTATTTCACACAATGACAGGCTCCCCTGGCCTTGGCAAATAAATGGTGATTTTCAAAGGTTAGACGAAAACAGAGGAGAATAGCGAATCGGTCTGCTTCTTTGTCTAGCCTCCTAACTTTCCCCGGCTTTAATTTATTGTCTGCTTCGCTGGAGCATTGGACTGTGCTTTTTATGTCTGACTGTGAAGGTGAGGGGAGATAGAAGATGGTCGTTCTCCATTTGAACTTATATCTCTACATCTCTGCTTTTTTTGTGTCTCGCCATTTCTTTCTTTCTTTTTTATATATAGATATTTTTTTCCCACTTACAGTCTAGCAGCAAGAAGGTTAATGCACCATTGCACCATGCACTAGCGTGCCTACACGCTCGCCAAAAGCTCCACACATGAGTAGTTCACTTCACACAGACACTTCACAAAGTCAAAAGGGAGTTAACAAATTGCAGGGAGCGGTGAGCAGGTCGTGTGAATTCGTAACTGAATTTGCTGATGCAGATCAACACGGAACCTTCCTTCTCCAGTCAGCGAAGTGTTTTAACTCTCTCTCTTTCCACAGCAGAGCAGTTCTGTTTGAGATGAGAGAGGCACAGCAGGTATAAGAGAGGCCAACTTTTCATGCCCGGTAATTAACCCCGGGGTGCTAATGATCGTTATATAAAGCTAATGTAGCGCAGGTAAAAAATAAAGTCAATTAAGAGAGAGTGCTATTCAAATAGGCCTTGAAGGTTAGCCGTTTCATCACTGATGGACAGATCATGGGCAGCCATTTTGCATCTCAGCAGCAGAACGTATCGCACAGCCAGAAGTTACTGTGAAGATCTGAGACCTTAAAGAACTTTTAAAGAAATCACAATACTTGCAAGCAAGGGGGAAAGCTAAACCGCCAAAGTATTTAACATTACTTTTACATTAAACTGCTAACGAATCTTATGCGCACGTTTGTGAATCATCTGGGCTGTCAACATTAACGTACCAGAACTTCTTCATAATCTAGCTGAAGTCATCACCTCCTCTCACACCTGCTATCAAATCTCCGATGTCCTAACAGAGAAGCAGCAGATGGTCTGGCAAAGCCCAGAACACTTAGGCCCCCTAGTCATTAACACAGGTGCCCCTCCAGGCTAAACACTCCTGTCTCCTGTCTTACATAATATACACAAACAACTGTACTGCCAGCAACCCTCTTCATCAAGTTGCTGTAATTTCCATGCCACTAACATCAAGGTGGACATCGGGTCGCTGAAAAGATTAGTGGGTTAAATAGCGGTCTGAGCTCTGCAGGAAATCAAGGGTTTTTTTGACCTGTTGTGAGTCTATGCATTACAGATTCCAGTTTTCTGTCTTTGCTAAAGAAGAATGAGTGACAGCTCGGCTAAAATTATTTTGTTAATGCTTTGCCCTGCAAGCTTACAAGCTTTAGGGAGGAACTTATATATATATATATATATATACTGAGCCACCCAACGGCTCCAACTAAGACAATTGCGTTCCAAAACTAGAGCAGCTCCCCAGTGCACAACAAACTTCACGCGAAAACTGACACTATTGCCATCCTCTGCTTTCTTCTGTTTTGTTGTCACTTTCTAATCTCATTGTCTTGGTTTTGTTCAGCTCATAATAGTGCAAGTGATAAACAAACAGATACAACGATATCTAGACGTGTGACGGCGAGTCCCACATGAATCGGCATGACTCAACGTTGCGTGCCCATCAAACCTGCACTCATTCTTAATGGGGTTTGGGAGACACAAACGTCACTTGAACAGCCAGCTTACCAATGGGAGATATAAGTGCTAGTGACAGAAAGAGCGACGCTGCCACCACAGGGGGCTTTGGAAAATTTCTATTCTGATCAACTCCACTGCAACGTTTTTTTTTTGGCGAGCTGAATGAAATGATGCTTCTCATTATGAACGGTTCCATAATTCAATCAGAAAAGCCGAAAAGTCAATCTCAGCTGAAACTCTCTCTCTTAGGATTTAAGCTTATATCCTTCATGCAGTCAGTCTCCGCAGTCCTAATTTTCTCTGTCAGGCCTATTAACGGAATTAACTGTCATCTATCATTAGTGTGCTTGGGATTTCTGAAAAAACATTATCCAAAGACCTTTGGCACCCAGAAAGGGAAACTTGTTCCGTTGCCCCGGGCTCCGACTGAGGAGGGTCATCACCGAGATTCCAACGACTAATGCTTGGTGAATGATGAAAGCTTGGGAAAGTTGCTCTTGATATAAGCTTACTGTAAATCAAGTGTGCAGAATGCTAAGAGAGATTTCAAGCGCTTCTGTGTGCCAGAGACGATGTGCAACAGCTGTTTATGAACAAAGCCTATCCAGAGCGCTGGAAGTGAAAACTAAGCTTGTCAGGAGGCATTTGAAGATGCTTTTGTCTGTTGTCTTGTTTCATGACCCTGGGTTCCAAAAGAAACTCAAACTCACTTAGAGCCAGAAAATAAGAACACAAGGCCATATTAGAGTAGGAGACAGATCAAATGAGCTTGCGTCATGAACAGGGGGGGCTAACAAATTGGACATGGCATCTGTTATGACATCTAATATTTTCCTAATGTAAAAGAGGGCAGTTTAGCTGGGGGATTCTGAGGAGAGCTTGTATTTGAAGTTGCGCTGGAAAGGAGAAATTGTTTTATGTCACCTTTGTAGGATGACCTAACAAACTGTGGCTTTTTTATTATTAATTTACATTCATGCACTTCACAGGCACTTCTTTGCAAAACAACTTTGAGTGCTTTCAACAAATCTATATATTATGCGCCTATGTGTTTTCTGGAAATGAACCCTTGACCTTGGCATTGCTAGCACAATGCTCTACCAGCTGAGTTAAATGTCAATAGTTTGGAGTCATCTGTTCTGTAACTATCAGCAGTGGGCGGAACGAAGTAAGCAATTCAATGTCAACTACATCAAACTGTAAAGACAAGAATGTCACTCATGTCACTTCCTGTGAACATAGTATTCTGGGATGTCAATTTTATACTGTGCTCATTATGCAAAATTATGATATGGGGTGGGATAGGACTAAAATTTCATGACGGGTTCAAGTTGCTCTAGTGAATTTGACTCCTTGGTTTGGAAAGTTACTTTATTTGAGCTGTGCTTTATGCACTGTTTTTTAGTTCATGAACCTTGTCACAGCTCAACATATTGGAACATGAGGTATATACAGTATATTGAGCTTTGGCACTCGGGTAATATGAGTCCATATCATCCATTGTGCTTTCTGCCCTCCCACTGAAATAATAAAGGCAAAAACGATATTCTCCTCTACAAAGGAGAAGGTGATTGTTTTAAGTGAACTGTCTAAATGAGTGTAGTTTTAGAGCAAGGCAGAAATCACTCACAAACCAGCTCCTGGAGGAAGGATGCTAATGCATGCAATTAATGCTGCAAGGATGCTTAAACAGAGGCATAAAACTTACAAGGACAAAATCTAATGGCCAGACCTGATGGGAACTTACGAGCACGCTTTTTAAAAAAACACTTCAATGAGAGCAAAAGAAAAAAGCAGACATAATGATATTTTTGGCCCGTTTCTGATTGATGTTTCATTAATTCTCAGAGGATCACATGCTCCCGAATCACGATTCAATTGAAAATGTGCTTTTATTTGCATATTTTAAACACATACTTTTTTTTTCAATAGGCAACCAAGGTTTAAGTACACTATACTAGAAAATAGAGACAAAAAGACTTAATCTAGCTTAGACCAACCACATACAGGGCTCCAGACTGTGATTAAAAAGTTTTTGCTGAAGTCACCACTGGCGACTATGTATATTTACATTTTATGACTAACAAAAAATTCCCCTGATTGTTTTGTGTTCACATCTTTTATGTTTACACATTGAACTGAGACCATGGAAAAAAGGAGTTTTAAACAGTCCTCATCTCTGCACAAATGCCAGCTAAATGCAGGTTAGTTGTGCTGAACAAGAGAAATCAAAATGCAAAGCGACATGCAAAGTGAAAAACACAAAAGCAGTGTCTATTGTTTCCTACACAACTTGAACAAATTCAAAAGGTAATGCTGTCAGCTGTGTGGATACAGGCAATATCGTTTAGAATTATTACTAATACGGCTTCTTGTTATCAAGATCTTATACTGTGTTCTGTTAATGCATGAGCTTCATATTAGCCTGTTTGCAGCACACTTGCCGTCCAGTAATAAGCCCTGATAAGCCTGATATAAGCTTTGATACTTTTTAATAAACAAAGTATCAGCTTTAACATTCTGCCAAATTCTGCTAAATTATACATATATTTAATATATAGGAGTGCGGTGTGTACAGCTATTACCAGAGAAGCTGCTATTTGCTCCTAAAGCGCCACCTCGTGGTAGAAACTGAATTTGCATTTCCAGTGTGCCTCTCTTATGTTCATATTAATGCAATTAACAAACCATGTTTGACTTCTCCCTTTTCATTAAAAATGGTTTAAAAGGTGAAATGCAATTTTATATGATTTGTGTGTGTGTGAAAACAATAAATCATGTAATTTTATGGCTTAAAATGATGTCACTCTAGACATTGACTACTATACAGTGTTCATTTTACTCGTATAGCTCTTTAAAAGATCCATAAATTACAATTACCCTTTAAATAATGAAATAAAATTATTTCATGGATTTTGTGCATTGCAAATGCTTTTAGTTGACATTTAGACATATCTGATTGTCTATTTAAAAAAAGATAGTTAATCTACAAGAAGAATTAAAATGCTGATAAATACAATAAATGATTACACATGGCAGTATGACTGAAAATGTCAAAATGTTGAAAAAATAAAATCATGTTTATTCTGTGGCACCTAAAAAATGTGGGGGAAAAAAATTTCAAAATGTTCCAACAAGGATAGTAATATTATACATTTTTGACCCAGCTTATAAATCATACAGAAAGCATGATTAAATTCAATATTAAATAAATGAATATTATTTCTTTACAGGATTAATGGTAAAAAAATAATATTGATGATATACTTACAAATTAATATTGATGATATACTTACAAACTCCCACCTAATTACAAGCGTGGAAGTATTAGTGTAAAACACATGCACACACACTTCAGGTTGGATTTTAAGAGTCTTAAGAGAAGAAGTAAAGCAATAGTGCAGTTGTGCTTTGGACTGGCAGAATCTCATGTGTCGCCTGTTGCTATCTTTGCACGGTGTCACCAGAACGCTAGCGCTGAGAAGCCTCTATCACCGCGCTTGCAGCTGCCGCATGTGAGTACAGAACCCAGGGATGAGATGCGAGAGACAAAAGCAGAAAGTGTTTTCTCTCTCTCTTTTCTCAGCCCCACATACACATCCTTTGCTCCAGGATGTATTTTTGGCCTGTGAGATGAACACAAGCCCCGACCGTTCTCGCTTTAATCATCGTTTCAATGGAAGCCGCCGCCTGCTTTGTGACAAACTCGGGCGTCGCGGCCTGTTTGGCTCCTCATCTGCGTGGCTCCTGAAGTGGAGTAATGCGCCTGGCTTCGCACCGTCGCTCTGTGATTTTAGGGGAATTTTGAGATTAATGGGAAGGATCAAGCTGTGCCGCGGGCGTGATCGCAGCCTACATTTCGAGTGTAGAACTCTTAGTGGAACGGGGAAACTTCTGCAAGCGATGTTTGTTATTGGATGAATATGCGAAAAACACACACAAATACTCAGGCAAGGAACCTTATTGAGGGTTAGAAGAACAGTGAGTTAAGCGGGTGGGTGGGGGACTCCTGCGGCGCTGTAGTGTTTCGTAGTGTGTGTGTGTAGGTAAAAGACTTGGGCTCTACATCATTAAAAGACAATTCCAGCAGACTGCATCACATGGGTCACGGAGCGCTGCATGAAGACTGAACAGGAACAGATGCTCAGCAAGCTCTGGAGGCCTTCCTGATCTTAAGACACTCTCTCTCTCTCTCTCTCTCTCTATGCCATCACTGTCTAATCTTGCTGTCTGCGTACCTTTAATCACTGTTTAAAAAAAATCGGGATCAGTAAAATGTATTATTATTATTATTTTAACTAAGACATCATTTTAATTCCTGTATCCAATAATTCCAGTATTAATTAACCTTCCAGTAATGAAGGAAACATTCAACTGATTAAAAAAAAAAACTTTTTTTTTTCATCAAACCATGACAATAAAATAAAATTTTGAGTGTTTAAGAATTAAAAGCATAATAAGAAAGTCTGCATATCATAATGACGTCTGAATGACCGTGTGACATTGAAGAATTTCAGGAATAAATTAAATATTCAATTTGAAAAAATGCTGTGTTACATAGCAATAATACTCTACACTCTTACTGTTTATAAATAATTTTTCAAACAATAATTTTACTGACCCTGACTTTAGAACAGTCTTGTCTGAAACCACACTAAGGTTAATACGTTTTAGAGTTTTAATAGAAGAAAAGTGCAAACTTTCAAAAAAGTATTTTTTTTTCTCCTGTCCCTCACTGTAGTGACTTTGTATCCTGTCTAAAATCAGCCTACAAATACTGTGCAGAATTTTGTTGTGCAGGCCTGAAGAAAAAAAAGTAGAAAGAGAAAGTAAGGTAGTACGAGAGAGAGAGAGAGAGAGAGAGAGAGAGAGCAAGCAAGAGCCTCCCTCGAGGGACACTTCATTAAGGCACCCGGGGCTAATACATTAGACAGGAAAATAAATGTTAACAGCCTCTAAAGCCGAAAAAGTGGCAATGAAAGCTAACTCAATTAAATGCGGCATGATGGGCTAGGACACATTGTATTTAATAGCAGCCGCCCATGGTAGATAGAGCAAGAGAAGGAGTAAGTGAGGGGGAATAAAAAGAACAAGCTCTAGCTGAGGGGCACAGTGTGCAGGTATGTCCTATTATGACAGCGCTGTAACTCTGTATGGACGACTGCAGCGTCCCCATTAAGCACAGGAAGTTGATCTCTGTGTGCGTGTGCAGACACAGGAGATGCTCTTCAGACTGTGAAAACTCTCTTTCAGTTGCTCTGGCCTCGGGAGAGGGCCTCAGCTTTAGTTAGCATTTAGTATGTGTGCGAGTGTGTCCCAGCACTCAAAGGCTAAAGCAGAGGTAGCATGAAAAAGGCAGTTTGTGCTTGCTGTGAGGAAAGAAAGAGGCACAGCATTGCTGGATGGTGGCTGTCAGAGGGAACTGACTCACCTAAATGCACATTTCTACTTTTTTATGCATCTGTGAACATTAAAATATAGAATAAAGTCATTTAAGTACTTCAAACTTTTGAGCAGTGTTACGCTGCACAAACACTGTGCAACCATGTTGGTAAACAAAAGTGATGATGACAACTATGATGAAGATGATGACTTTGGTATCCAGCTTGAGCTCCTTCCTGCAGTTCATTATGTTCATCTCGTCAACCCGTCATGCTAAGCAGGTCTGAAGCCACGGACCTGCCTCGCATCACAGAGAAGGCCTTATCGCTTCGACATCACGTCCAAACCCGCACCATCAGCACCTGAGGCTTTAAGCAAGTTCTGACAGCACAGCCAACGCTACATGTGTGTTTGTGTGTACACGTGTCTGAGTGTGCATGCAGGTGTATGTTGACTTGTTTACCATGCATATATGGAAATATTAATTACATTCAATTAGTGCTACTTTCATGTACTGTGCAAAACTCTTTGGTCACTAGTATTTTCATATAAATGGTTTAAAGTCAGTTATTTATATATTTTGCTGCAGTGTGTCAGTAGGCAATATCAGTTTCATTTTGCCATTAATTGCAATTTACTGAATCAAATTAAAATGGTTATGTACACAGGAAAAAAAAAAAAATATATATATATATATACATATATATATATATATATAAGCATTTTATCCCCCCCAAAAAAACACAAAAAAACCCAACAACAAAATATGACTATTTCTTTTGCTGATTTAGTTCTGCAAATCATCACCATGATAGTCATCAGTCTTTAAAGGACACAACAATCATCTGGTGATATCCATGTAATTGCTTTCTTCGGTCCAAAAAATTGACTGATAGCGTTTTATTTCAAATCTGTGCCCTCTTAACTTGCACCCTGATGGAATATCATCTCATAAACAAATACGACCCTGTCGTCGGCCCTAAAAAAGAATGACGGCATACCTCCCTTAATGGTTGACCACTTTGTGCTGAGCTAATGCTTCTACAATTACAACATCAGATAATTCATGCTAATCGAAAATGGGAAGCCGGTGGAAGATGAAGGCTGGGGGAGGAAGAATCGATAGTTTGTGAAACCGTTATTCATGCTCAAGGCCACGTACACAACCACACACAGACCAGTACACACGTGTGTGTGGTGCTTCCGTCTGCAGAGACAGTATAATAAGGCCCGTTGGGGTTGGAGCAGTGTGTGTTACTCTAGGGCTAGAAGAATCTTACTGTGGACCCAGTACAACATGCTTCAACCAATACTGGTATTTTCTATGTTCAAGGGTTCAGTTGAGGGGATTTGCAGCCTACGTGCAATGAGGCATGGAGTTCTGGAAGAGGCTGGGACGTGTTATATACAGCCAATCAATCACAAGTAAAAGCAGATTTAAGCCTACTACAGAATTCAACAGCAGTGTGTGGGGAGAATGCCAATTGTAAAAAAAAAAAAGATCTAAGTGTTGGTATGGATCTTGGAGGAGACCTGTCCATATCTCAGCCACATCACTGCAAGAAAAGCTACATGCCAAGAGCTAACAGAGAATTTTATTTTGATGGTCCCTTTTGAACAATCTGAACATAATGAACAATTCTACTGACTAGAATTTACTTTGCAAGCACATGTCAACTTATTCTAACACTACTTACGTTCACAACGTCACTGATAGTCCCCTAAAAATTCCACAAAATGAGTACATACATATTACAGCCTACGTTCAGATAGGAGTAAAACGCCTATATCTTCATCTCAAAAGTCAAGTTAATTCAAATTCAAAACAACAGCAGCTTTCAGCCTGGCACCATGATGCAAATCTGAAATATCAGACATAAAGTAGTTTTTTTATTTTATTTTTTTATTCGATTGAGGGTTTTTTTCTGTGTAAATATGGACGTGTTTGACTGTTGCATTTGCACCAGTTGCAGCGTCTCATGCATGAAACTGCATTCAAGTTAAAAGATTTTCACTCCGGTATTCTTACATGTTCTTCCTATTTCACTGCCCACGACGAATCATTCTTTTCTCTTTACTGTTTGGTAATATTTCTATTCAAAACCACGGTTTCTCGATTTCTAAAAAAATAAAATCACTGCAATGCATTAAACTCCAATTAATGTATTAAATCTGAAACATTCCCCAGCACTGCAAGGAAGAAGTCGATGTGTGGATGAGAATACTATTATGCAGAATAAATGAGCTGGGTTTCTCTGTGAAACTGTACAGGTATTGTGCTACAAAATGGCCTGTTTAGTGGTCTGAAACATACTAAACCAATGAAGGCTTTGATGAAATGCCTATTGGACTGCTTGAAATGAGGAAATAATGTAATACATTAGAGCATTGTCAATATCTCTTAAAAAATGGCACATTTGAAACATGTATATTCTTGCACAATCAAATGGCTTCATTCACAATAACTGCGACAAAGCTAAACTGCCATGACAAGACTGACTCAATTCATCCCAAGGTAGACACAGAAGGCATAGCCACATATAATCCCAGCAAACACATAAACAACCCCAACACCCTGTGGACTCCTGTATTTGAGTTTTACAGCAGTGCTACCAGCAGTCTTTTCCCTCTGTCTGTCGTTTTTTTCTCGCCACTCGAGAACAGTTAAGCTAGAAGATCAACATTCCACCTGTGTTGTTTCACAATGTAACTTCTAGAAAATCTTGTGTCATCTCAAAAGTTTCATCTCAAAATTTATACAAAACAATGAAGCTATGGTCTTCAAATCTGTCTTTAAAATTAATCTGAAGATCCTAATATGAGATTGACGTGGATCCCATTCTCCTCATTAAGGATTAGAATTTTGGTCATTTTACCATCTTGAGTACTCAAAAGATAAACTGGGTAAGTATTTGGTAAGCATTATTTAACATTTCAAAGTTGTTTATACAGTGAACATTTTATTTTTTTAGGGTGGTGTTCAAAACTGTAATCAATAAATCAATCACTTTTATTTATATAGCGCTTTTAACAATACAGATTGTAGCAAAGCACTGAACATGATCAAATAGGAGAACAGAGTGATTGCAATATATAATGACAAGATTAAACTATGTATTTATTAAATGCAGAGACGGTCTCTGTAATCAAAACGATGATAATCACTAGAAATTAGGTGTCCCCAACTAAGCAAGCCAGAGGCGATGGCAGGAAGAAACCAAAACCCCATCCATGAGAGAATAGAGAAAAGAAAAAAAAAATCTTTCTAGCTGTGTGTCAAAAAGACCTTACAGAAATTCCGTTGAATGTTTAAAACTGATGAGCAAAAGCATTTTGCACTTGTTGCCGTGAAAGCCCACCTATTAATATTGCAGTATACAAACCACCATTATTGGGCTGCTGGGAATCTCCCTGCTATTTTTCTCCTGTTGTTGATCTCATTAGGACAGTCTCCTCTGGCCCAGACTGACCCCTCCAGAGATCATTCCTTCCCCATTTCCAATGTCTAAGCAGCATCTCAGGCAATCAAGCAATGCAAGCAGGCAGCACAGTGCACAAAGGAGAAGCGTGAACCGTAATGGGCCCCTCGTACCTCACTGTGCCTCAATTTGCTAAATGGCCCCTTTAAAATGGGCAACCATCTCCATTCTGCTACCTTTTGCTCTGCGATAAATTTGAGTCTCCCTCATTGCATTTCTATGCCAAGATCTCTTTCAGAGAAAATATTCATTTTGGAAGACAAAGATAAAAGAGAGTGGATCAGGTAGATAGTATAGAACTGTAGATAAAGAAAGAAAGAAAGAAAGAAAGAAAGAAAGAAAGAAAGAAAGAAAGAAAGAAAGAAAGAAAGAAAGAAAGAAAGA
>JAUMHR010006897.1:0-14572 GCA_032361145.1 Enteromius fasciolatus
CAGTATCACAGAACACCCCTTCCACTCATCCTCCTCATCTTCCTCCTCCCTTTCTTTCTCCCTCCGGCTGGGACTGCCACAGAAGAGCAGAGATGCCCAGAGAGACGGAGAGTGAGGGAGTGAGGGGGCGAAAGGCAAGACGAAACTTCGGTTTGATAAAGAGAGAGGGGAGAGAGGTAGAGAAAAACATTACACATCAGCAGAAAGGAGGAGGAGGAGGAGGAGGAGAGGAGGAAGGCACTCTTCAACTTTCCCTGCTGTTCCCAGCTGTGTTACAGCAGAGTGCTAGCCTTTGAAGAGCTGGTGGCAAAATACACACACACATGCATATTTTTCCCTCCAGATAACCAACCAACTGTTCCCTCACTGGCCTTTCCCTGACTCCCCCTACCCCCCTGAAAAAGATCACATCGTTTCTTTTTTGGCTTGTTTGGTTTTAAATAATAAATGATACCGTGCCTTATCCTGCCTATCTACATATTATTAAATATGGAGAAAAAACAGAAAGGCGCTGCACTTTCAAACAAAGTGTAACGTTGAGCTTTCGGTCGCCCACACATGCTGTCTGGTGCACGGCTAGGTCAAAAAACAGCATTTGTAATTGGAAACTAAACTCTTAACAATATCAAGCTGTGATTCAAAGAAAGGCCTATGGAGAAAGGGGTTTTACGCAGTTCAATGTTTTTGTCGCCGACATGCTGTAGGTGTAGTAAAAAAAAAATCAATAAAATAAAATAAAAATGTACCTCTATCTACATTTTTCTTTTTGCAAAACTCCGAAAACATGCCTATGCATACAATCCACTGCAGTTTCCAGTTGAAATTCACCTAGTGGTAGTATAAAAGTAACTTTTATACTTACTCACATATGATTACAAAGACAGTTTATTAATTAATAAAGACTTTAGAAATACAATTTTATAATCAGAAAATTTTATAAAACTGATTTGCTGCATTAAGCTCCTACATTTTGCTATTTGTATCAAGTTATCTGCCCCATATGACTTGTCTGATGTAGCAAACGTGCTCCGTAGCTCACCTGATACAGCATTCATAAAATACGAGTCACTATCAAAGCAAGCTAAAATGGCACAAAAATGAATTTTTATCTCACATTTCCTTTTCTTACTACTAATTGGTTAGGGTTTAGAGTAATTTTCCGGCAGCAGCCACATAAAAAAAATTAATAAATAAAAATTAGTGCCATGTTCACACTCATTTGTTCATCTGAAAATTGAACCCCTTTTAGATTCACTTATTGGAAATTTTACTTTAAAAGTGTCACAAAATGTGCAAGAACCAAAATCATACAATTTCGCCAAAATGTCGCCACGGGCACATTTCTCGAATGAGTCAGGTAGTTTTTTTTCTTCAAACAGCTGTGAAAATATGTTCTCCAGATCTCAAACTCCATCAGTTCGCACAAAACAGTGACTGAACGAAGAATGGAGAGAAAGAATAACAGAAAGAGGGAGAAAGAGGTGTCAATTGCTAGCCGTCAACTTATTTGATGTCCTCTGCGCACATCCAGAAGCGTTCACGTGTGAAAAGCCGCCGCAACTTTCACCGGGGACATTTTTGACGAGCAGTGAGGAAAGAGTTTGACAGATCCGGGCGACGTCAGGCCGTCTCTGGGCCATTTGGCATGCGGTGGGCGTCTGGCATGCTGAAGACTGCCTGTCAAACGCCTATGACTCCATAGAGTGGTGCGGGGACCCTACGGAGCGGCAGATGGGCCATTAAGGTAGTATTAATGTAGATGCCATGACTTTTCCCGCGCTGACTGGGACATGCTCTTTAGAACTGCGAGCAGCTGCTGCCATTTACTCCGACAGCTCCCCGCTAACTTTGGGCCAACTGGCAGAGCCGGATTTTTTGTACCAAAGTAAAGCTAGTTAGAAATTGCTTTCAGGGACGCTCCTGAACATAAATGTGCTGTCAATAAGATGTAAGCACACAATATTGTCTGCTCGCATACATTATTGCTTAAATATGTCAGCTAGCTTGCCTTAAATACTGCGTGGATTAGCATACACCTGCATTAGCAAGGTAAGAAATAGGACTGTACACATGCTAACAATTATCGTTTTAATCACAGGCAGCAAATATTGAGCTGTAATGTAATGTTTTCGTATTCATTTAGCCTCTAAGCACTAATATCATGCTTTAATTGGGAGAAAATTGGCTGTTGCTGAAAAATACAGAATAATCAGGAAAAAAACAAGCATAGATAAGCACTGCAATAAAACACATTCTACTCCACTAAATGAACTGAAATGGGATATTTTCAGACCATTAACAAAATCACATAGACAAAATCCTATTAGCACAATTATTTCTTTCCTCGTTGCAATTTGCAGAATCAGAGACGTCTAAGCTGCACACTTTCATGGCTAGTTAGCACAGGAACCCATTCCAGATAAAGGAGAATATCAACCGCCAGGCACTCAAAACAAATATATCCTCATCAAATATCACAAATAAATACCAAAGCGCTTTCTATTTTCACATAAAGAAATAAGAAATGTGGTCCAGACAGCTGGCTGTGTTCAGATTTGTTTGGCGATTCACATTTGGGTCACAATAAAACTGCGCATCAGGAGAGTTAGCGAAACATGCTAATTCTGCTAACACTTCGACAGAGTTTCATGTGTGCCTCTCATTCGCTCTCAGCCAAATGACTTGCAACTTTATTGCTGAAAATGCAGTGGAACTAATCCAGCTAATCGGCGCAGCATCTGCTGTGCTTTCTGTCTTTCTCTCACTTAGCCTCCCAGGTTTCTTTCTCTCTCTCTCTTCTCACTCTATCCTCCAGATGAGTTCAAACAGTGCAGTTTGACGTAGGAGCAAAATGGATTTATCGCAGAGGTGGACGTTCGCATGTCTATTTGTGGCAGCTTCTCACGATATATTCTCGGTTCGCAGCTGACAAACTGATGCTTCTTGGCCTTGAGGGTTGTCATGATACTAAAGTTTCAGTAGTCAATACCAAATTGTGAAATGCCATTATTTTCAATACCAATGCTCATAACGCAGCAAAACCAGTTGTTATTTTACCCACTCCAACAAAAAAGTAAAATTTTAACAAAACAATATTAATATTTATAAATTGCTTTTATATCAAGTATCGACTTGATATAAAAGTACTGGTACTTTTGACATCCCTATTGCCCATCATATTGTACGTGGAGACCCATGCTAATGAAGCGTTAACTAAACAGGCCTTATGATTGAAGGGTGGTCACGATGGGATTTGGCGTCTCTGTAAGGACACTATGACAGACTGTCTTTGACTCGTACGCACCGCTACTCAATCAAGACCTCATATCCTGTTTGTGATCGGCGTAACACCAGAATGCTACTCGTTCTGCCATCCCTAAAGACAAATCTGATTGAGATCCCCTTGACGCGAGCCGTGAGGACACTCAAAGACGACGAAATCATCAACGTAGATTATTCACCCCCAGAAAAAACTGGAGAACAAAAAACAGAAAACTGAATTTAAAATTTGTATAGAAATAAGTGTCCATAGATTCATACAACATTAATTAATCAATACATGTATAATAATTTAGGCTATAAGAAAGGTAAATTATATCTGCATATTCTAATAAAAGACATCTGCAATACATACTGTAAAGTAAGAAACCGTTCACTAAACTACACGGTTCTAAGAAAAAGACGTGTATAAATATCTACAATGGAGACACTTAAGGGCAAAAAAACACTTCTGAAGAATAGCCTACCGATAGAAATAATTGGGCATGCATTCATACAGCATCACAAACTAATCAATAAATGTGTGGTATTATAATTTAAGCCACAAAAAAGGCTTCTAGCAATTAACATCTGCATATTCCACATAAAATGAAAAGCTTTAAACAGAAAAAAACCTGAAAGGCCCATTGAAAAGTGGAATAAAACAGTTTGAACTGGGGCAAAAAGCCTCTAAAGGGATCTCCAACCTGCAAAAAAAGGGGATCCCAGTCTTTTTTTTTTTTACAAGGTGAGCATGACTGCTTTGCCATGCAAATGCATTCAGAGTCGCTCTAATACCGTGCAGTTATTGTAGAGCAAATGAGCAAAGGCTTTACATTTGAGAGAACAGCACCTCCAATCGCATGATGCAATATCCGCGTGTGGGTGTTACAAATAGGTTATTTCGGCTTTTATATATTTATTTATTTATATATATTTTGCTACACAGCTGGAAGAATAGCAGCATTAGCTCGGCACTAGAAGCTGTCTGTTATTCGCTAACAAGACGATTAACATAAAAAGGGAATGGTAAATGTTATTTTCCAGCACCGCACGACAACAGAGATGCAGTAATCATATTATTATTCGTATTTATGTCGTGATTAACCAGACATAATGCTCGTACAGGCTGCGTGTCTTACAATACCTCGGTTTTGCCACACTTCAAAAAATGTTTCATGCAAAGGAACAGCAGCGTTTAGGCAAATAAAGTATCACTGTGGGATGCGATCAAGAGAGGATGACGGCTTAAAGAGTGGAACGGCATGGAGAACGAGAGCAAAAATACATGAACATACTAGTCAGTGTGTGATCCACACACTTCTCACACAGGAGAAGAAAGTGTTGCTCCCTCTGCATGCAGCCACACATATACACACTCACACACATGCAGAGGGATGCTGGATAAGTGTGACTCGGAGCGTTTTGCTAATAACATGCAGAAACCAGAAGCTCCTCAGCCGAACAGATGAGAAAAGAAAGAGCTTTCTTCCTCAGAGGCCAGGCCAGACGCACACACACACAAACCATCAGTACACAAGAGACAAAGACTGAAAGAAGAGCTGCAACACAAGCACACATCACACACACTACACACTACATACAGTAAACTCCAAACAGACGTTTAGAATATCAGTGTCATATGAGCAACAAACCACACACACACACACCGATGTGTGATTGGCCTTCCCGCTTAGGAACAAAAAAAAACAACATTGACAAAAAAAAAAATAAAAATTCCGTCATCCAAGCATGACATGTCGGAGACAATTCCGACTTAATGAGCGTTTTGGCAGCTTCTGTCGAATGCAGACAGTGATTAACCAAACACTTCTGAGTACAAGGCACAGTGGTGCTCAAAGAAAACAGTGATGATCTCCACTTAATCGCCGCCAAGCCCAGAGCATCTGCCCGGCCAGCGCCGTACGCCCGCTCCGATAGGCTGTCATATCTCCCCAGAGTCTGACGGCCATATGCTCGGGCTCCGCCGCTCACGCCCGAGGAAGTTCGCTTTCTGACAAAGCGTCGGTGTAAATATGACATTCAAACAAGTGTGCCTATTCAGCCAGAACCAAGTAAGCCAGTGAGAGACAGGAGAGAAGCGGGGAGAGTGTGTGTACGTGCTACGAGTTTGTGTGGGACTCGGTGTGCTTGTAGCATGGATGATTTCCTCACATTTTGGAACAATTTTCGCAATTTTATTTTTGGCCTTTTTTACTTTTTCATAATAGGGAGATGGAGAAGCAGGGGGAATGGAAACGAGATCAGAATTGGGAAATCACACAAGACAGACTCAAAGTCACGTTGCCTGCTTAAGCGCCACCACACACTGCACACCGGACACTTTTTTTGTTGGAAAATGCAAAAGGGAGTTGTGTATGTGTATTTACAGCTCCCTTGGTCTTTGTAAATGCACACAGTCATTTATATGCATATAAATGACTGTGTGCATTTACAAAGACCAAGGGAGCTGTAAATACACATACACAACTCCCTTTTGCATTTTCCAACAAAAAAAGTGTCCGGTGTGCAGTGTGTGGTGGCGCTTAAGCAGGCAACGTGACTTTGAGTCTGTCTTGTGTGATTTCCCAATTCTGATCTCGTTTCCATTCCCCCTGCTTCTCCATCTCCCTATTATGAAAAAGTAAAAAAGGCCAAAAATAAAATTGCGAAAATTGTTCCAAAATGTGAGGAAATCATCCATGCTACAAGCACACCGAGTCCCACACAAACTCGTAGCACGTACACACACTCTCCCCGCTTCTCTCCTGTCTCTCACTGGCTTACTTGGTTCTGGCTGAATAGGCACACTTGTTTGAATGTCATATTTACACCGACGCTTTGTCAGAAAGCGAACTTCCTCGGGCGTGAGCGGCGGAGCCCGAGCATATGGCCGTCAGACTCTGGGGAGATATGACAGCCTATCGGAGCGGGCGTACGGCGCTGGCCGGGCAGATGCTCTGGGCTTGGCGGCGATTAAGTGGAGATCATCACTGTTTTCTTTGAGCACCACTGTGCCTTGTACTCAGAAGTGTTTGGTTAATCACTGTCTGCATTCGACAGAAGCTGCCAAAACGCTCATTAAGTCGGAATTGTCTCCGACATGTCATGCTTGGATGACGGAATTTTTATTTTTTTTTTTGTCAATGTTGTTTTTTTTTGTTCCTAAGCGGGAAGGCCAATCACACATCGGTGTGTGTGTGTGTGGTTTGTTGCTCATATGACACTGATATTCTAAACGTCTGTTTGGAGTTTACTGTATGTAGTGTGTAGTGTGTGTGATGTGTGCTTGTGTTGCAGCTCTTCTTTCAGTCTTTGTCTCTTGTGTACTGATGGTTTGTGTGTGTGTGCGTCTGGCCTGGCCTCTGAGGAAGAAAGCTCTTTCTTTTCTCATCTGTTCGGCTGAGGAGCTTCTGGTTTCTGCATGTTATTAGCAAAACGCTCCGAGTCACACTTATCCAGCATCCCTCTGCATGTGTGTGAGTGTGTATATGTGTGGCTGCATGCAGAGGGAGCAACACTTTCTTCTCCTGTGTGAGAAGTGTGTGGATCACACACTGACTAGTATGTTCATGTATTTTTGCTCTCGTTCTCCATGCCGTTCCACTCTTTAAGCCGTCATCCTCTCTTGATCGCATCCCACAGTGATACTTTATTTGCCTAAACGCTGCTGTTCCTTTGCATGAAACATTTTTTGAAGTGTGGCAAAACCGAGGTATTGTAAGACACGCAGCCTGTACGAGCATTATGTCTGGTTAATCACGACATAAATACGAATAATAATATGATTACTGCATCTCTGTTGTCGTGCGGTGCTGGAAAATAACATTTACCATTCCCTTTTTATGTTAATCGTCTTGTTAGCGAATAACAGACAGCTTCTAGTGCCGAGCTAATGCTGCTATTCTTCCAGCTGTGTAGCAAAATATATATAAATAAATAAATATATAAAAGCCGAAATAACCTATTTGTAACACCCACACGCGGATATTGCATCATGCGATTGGAGGTGCTGTTCTCTCAAATGTAAAGCCTTTGCTCATTTGCTCTACAATAACTGCACGGTATTAGAGCGACTCTGAATGCATTTGCATGGCAAAGCAGTCATGCTCACCTTGTAAAAAAAAAAAAGACTGGGATCCCCTTTTTTTGCAGGTTGGAGATCCCTTTAGAGGCTTTTTGCCCCAGTTCAAACTGTTTTATTCCACTTTTCAATGGGCCTTTCAGGTTTTTTTCTGTTTAAAGCTTTTCATTTTATGTGGAATATGCAGATGTTAATTGCTAGAAGCCTTTTTTGTGGCTTAAATTATAATACCACACATTTATTGATTAGTTTGTGATGCTGTATGAATGCATGCCCAATTATTTCTATCGGTAGGCTATTCTTCAGAAGTGTTTTTTTGCCCTTAAGTGTCTCCATTGTAGATATTTATACACGTCTTTTTCTTAGAACCGTGTAGTTTAGTGAACGGTTTCTTACTTTACAGTATGTATTGCAGATGTCTTTTATTAGAATATGCAGATATAATTTACCTTTCTTATAGCCTAAATTATTATACATGTATTGATTAATTAATGTTGTATGAATCTATGGACACTTATTTCTATACAAATTTTAAATTCAGTTTTCTGTTTTTTGTTCTCCAGTTTTTTCTGGGGGTGAATAATCTACGTTGATGATTTCGTCGTCTTTGAGTGTCCTCACGGCTCGCGTCAAGGGGATCTCAATCAGATTTGTCTTTAGGGATGGCAGAACGAGTAGCATTCTGGTGTTACGCCGATCACAAACAGGATATGAGGTCTTGATTGAGTAGCGGTGCGTACGAGTCAAAGACAGTCTGTCATAGTGTCCTTACAGAGACGCCAAATCCCATCGTGACCACCCTTCAATCATAAGGCCTGTTTAGTTAACGCTTCATTAGCATGGGTCTCCACGTACAATATGATGGGCAATAGGGATGTCAAAAGTACCAGTACTTTTATATCAAGTCGATACTTGATATAAAAGCAATTTATAAATATTAATATTGTTTTGTTAAAATTTTACTTTTTTGTTGGAGTGGGTAAAATAACAACTGGTTTTGCTGCGTTATGAGCATTGGTATTGAAAATAATGGCATTTCACAATTTGGTATTGACTACTGAAACTTTAGTATCATGACAACCCTCAAGGCCAAGAAGCATCAGTTTGTCAGCTGCGAACCGAGAATATATCGTGAGAAGCTGCCACAAATAGACATGCGAACGTCCACCTCTGCGATAAATCCATTTTGCTCCTACGTCAAACTGCACTGTTTGAACTCATCTGGAGGATAGAGTGAGAAGAGAGAGAGAGAAAGAAACCTGGGAGGCTAAGTGAGAGAAAGACAGAAAGCACAGCAGATGCTGCGCCGATTAGCTGGATTAGTTCCACTGCATTTTCAGCAATAAAGTTGCAAGTCATTTGGCTGAGAGCGAATGAGAGGCACACATGAAACTCTGTCGAAGTGTTAGCAGAATTAGCATGTTTCGCTAACTCTCCTGATGCGCAGTTTTATTGTGACCCAAATGTGAATCGCCAAACAAATCTGAACACAGCCAGCTGTCTGGACCACATTTCTTATTTCTTTATGTGAAAATAGAAAGCGCTTTGGTATTTATTTGTGATATTTGATGAGGATATATTTGTTTTGAGTGCCTGGCGGTTGATATTCTCCTTTATCTGGAATGGGTTCCTGTGCTAACTAGCCATGAAAGTGTGCAGCTTAGACGTCTCTGATTCTGCAAATTGCAACGAGGAAAGAAATAATTGTGCTAATAGGATTTTGTCTATGTGATTTTGTTAATGGTCTGAAAATATCCCATTTCAGTTCATTTAGTGGAGTAGAATGTGTTTTATTGCAGTGCTTATCTATGCTTGTTTTTTTCCTGATTATTCTGTATTTTTCAGCAACAGCCAATTTTCTCCCAATTAAAGCATGATATTAGTGCTTAGAGGCTAAATGAATACGAAAACATTACATTACAGCTCAATATTTGCTGCCTGTGATTAAAACGATAATTGTTAGCATGTGTACAGTCCTATTTCTTACCTTGCTAATGCAGGTGTATGCTAATCCACGCAGTATTTAAGGCAAGCTAGCTGACATATTTAAGCAATAATGTATGCGAGCAGACAATATTGTGTGCTTACATCTTATTGACAGCACATTTATGTTCAGGAGCGTCCCTGAAAGCAATTTCTAACTAGCTTTACTTTGGTACAAAAAATCCGGCTCTGCCAGTTGGCCCAAAGTTAGCGGGGAGCTGTCGGAGTAAATGGCAGCAGCTGCTCGCAGTTCTAAAGAGCATGTCCCAGTCAGCGCGGGAAAAGTCATGGCATCTACATTAATACTACCTTAATGGCCCATCTGCCGCTCCGTAGGGTCCCCGCACCACTCTATGGAGTCATAGGCGTTTGACAGGCAGTCTTCAGCATGCCAGACGCCCACCGCATGCCAAATGGCCCAGAGACGGCCTGACGTCGCCCGGATCTGTCAAACTCTTTCCTCACTGCTCGTCAAAAATGTCCCCGGTGAAAGTTGCGGCGGCTTTTCACACGTGAACGCTTCTGGATGTGCGCAGAGGACATCAAATAAGTTGACGGCTAGCAATTGACACCTCTTTCTCCCTCTTTCTGTTATTCTTTCTCTCCATTCTTCGTTCAGTCACTGTTTTGTGCGAACTGATGGAGTTTGAGATCTGGAGAACATATTTTCACAGCTGTTTGAAGAAAAAAAACTACCTGACTCATTCGAGAAATGTGCCCGTGGCGACATTTTGGCGAAATTGTATGATTTTGGTTCTTGCACATTTTGTGACACTTTTAAAGTAAAATTTCCAATAAGTGAATCTAAAAGGGGTTCAATTTTCAGATGAACAAATGAGTGTGAACATGGCACTAATTTTTATTTATTAATTTTTTTTATGTGGCTGCTGCCGGAAAATTACTCTAAACCCTAACCAATTAGTAGTAAGAAAAGGAAATGTGAGATAAAAATTCATTTTTGTGCCATTTTAGCTTGCTTTGATAGTGACTCGTATTTTATGAATGCTGTATCAGGTGAGCTACGGAGCACGTTTGCTACATCAGACAAGTCATATGGGGCAGATAACTTGATACAAATAGCAAAATGTAGGAGCTTAATGCAGCAAATCAGTTTTATAAAATTTTCTGATTATAAAATTGTATTTCTAAAGTCTTTATTAATTAATAAACTGTCTTTGTAATCATATGTGAGTAAGTATAAAAGTTACTTTTATACTACCACTAGGTGAATTTCAACTGGAAACTGCAGTGGATTGTATGCATAGGCATGTTTTCGGAGTTTTGCAAAAAGAAAAATGTAGATAGAGGTACATTTTTATTTTATTTTATTGATTTTTTTTTTACTACACCTACAGCATGTCGGCGACAAAAACATTGAACTGCGTAAAACCCCTTTCTCCATAGGCCTTTCTTTGAATCACAGCTTGATATTGTTAAGAGTTTAGTTTCCAATTACAAATGCTGTTTTTTGACCTAGCCGTGCACCAGACAGCATGTGTGGGCGACCGAAAGCTCAACGTTACACTTTGTTTGAAAGTGCAGCGCCTTTCTGTTTTTTCTCCATATTTAATAATATGTAGATAGGCAGGATAAGGCACGGTATCATTTATTATTTAAAACCAAACAAGCCAAAAAAGAAACGATGTGATCTTTTTCAGGGGGGTAGGGGGAGTCAGGGAAAGGCCAGTGAGGGAACAGTTGGTTGGTTATCTGGAGGGAAAAATATGCATGTGTGTGTGTATTTTGCCACCAGCTCTTCAAAGGCTAGCACTCTGCTGTAACACAGCTGGGAACAGCAGGGAAAGTTGAAGAGTGCCTTCCTCCTCTCCTCCTCCTCCTCCTCCTCCTTTCTGCTGATGTGTAATGTTTTTCTCTACCTCTCTCCCCTCTCTCTTTATCAAACCGAAGTTTCGTCTTGCCTTTCGCCCCCTCACTCCCTCACTCTCCGTCTCTCTGGGCATCTCTGCTCTTCTGTGGCAGTCCCAGCCGGAGGGAGAAAGAAAGGGAGGAGGAAGATGAGGAGGATGAGTGGAAGGGGTGTTCTGTGATACTGCTAAAAGAACACTGTATCATCCTCGCATTAGAACTATTACTGGCTCTCAAGATTAATAAAGCCAGGTGTGTGTTTTTTCACACAAGTTCCTACCATCTTACTATGTAAAGACAGGGTGTAATACGTCTCGAATCAATTAAAGATATAACTAGCCGACGTGTAATCGCACTTCACAGGCTCGCAAACGATCTTTTATGAGCGCTTGCACTTCGGTTCACCCTAAACTTGTCATCTAACTCCTCTTGTCTGTCGATGGAGCATTCAGCAAATCCCCGTGCTGCTCTTATCAGGGGGTCAAGAGTTAAAATGTGCTGCACCGTAAGAATTATCCCGAGCGCCGTGTGGGTTTGAATGCTCCTTATGTTAGTGCTGCATGGAGTGAGTGATTTTAATTCAAACAGGGAAGTTCTTCATGTAATTAACCTTGAAGCCTGCCCCCACCCCTCTTTTAATTTAAGTCGTGTGCTTCACTGCGGGGTGTTTTTTTTTCCCTCTCTCTCTCTAGCGCTCTCGATCTATCGCTTACTTGTTAATTTTTTGCTGGTTAACATAGATCATGGTGTTTGGCTAAGATGTGAGGGTGTTTTAGACCTCTGCTGGCACCTCAGGGTATGAGTCTAAGAGATCAGCGTGTAGCTGTGCAGATCTCATTCAGATGTGAATAGTGTGATAACCTGAGAATAATAATGTAGACACTGTGTGAGGAAACACTTTTTTTATGTTATTTATTGAATATACTTTAAAAATAAAGAAAGCTGCCGAAACTGGTATCTCAATTTCATTTAGTGACACACATTTTGGTACTATTTTATTAATTTTTTTAATAAATATTTGTGTGATACTTAGAAACAATATTCAGTACTATAAAGGGACAAATAAGAAATGATTATATAAAAAATAAAACATAAGAAATAATTATATAAATTATATATATATATATATATAGAGAGAGAGAGAGAGAGAGAGAGAGAGAGAGAGAGACTGACTATGTAGGGGAACATAAATATTTTGGCTTTTATGCTGTTTTCTTCTACTTCTTGGCCTTTTTATATTACATGTGAAGTAATTGAGTTAGTCATGATTTATTCTGTCTGTTTTTCTCTCCTATTCAGACGTGTGTAGATATAAATCTCTGTCCAGCAGAGGGAGTGTGTATTTTACAGAACATCTATTGTTCTCAAATGCAGATGCTCATAAAACAACAACAACAAAAAATCATTTTATTTCCTGTTTTACAGCAGGAAACATTCACCTCATTCACCTCCCACAATCCACAATCCAAACCTCATTACCAGACAAAAAAAGTATAAATCACGACAAACCGAATCCTTTTTAAATCCAGAGTGTGTAATTGAACATTTTACACAAAACCTCCCAAATGTATTGTCTGAGTTCTGTTGACTTGGAATGAATTGCTGATGTTTACTTGCATTGATAGAGTTATGCAGATTTTCTGCCTTAACTATGGTCTGTTCTTTCATAAATTGCTTCGGTCAAAGAACAAATAAATCCATTTCCCATCACAGAGCCAACAGCACTGAGAATCATGAGTACAGCTCTGATACGGACTAACTGTGGAGGTGATAATTCTGCTTAGATGAGATGTAGCCGTGTAGTGCTAATCACATTTGAACAAGCACAGACTTGTTCTCAATAACGGAGAACCTTTCTCATTTCAAGATCACACACATACGCACAAATCAAAGTGTGAAATGAACTAGAATTGTTTATAGCATAGGAAAGCTTCATTCACTTAGCAGTTGCCCCTCTTGGAGTGTATTTCAGTGCAAAACCTGAAAGCACTAAACCACAATCCAGATGCTAAATACACTGATATAGCACAGCACAGTGAGTATTTACAGTAAATTAAGTCAGTGTACACCCCCTTTCTATGTAAATTAGGCTCTATTTGTGCTATTAGCTTAGTGCAATTAATGTTGAAGCTAATGTTGTATAGGTGTATTTCATTCTCTTCATAGCAAGCCTACACCGTATACTGTACCAGCTCTTCAACTTGCGCTTCACCCTTTCCTCTCATCTTTCTTTTACTCTGGACAGGGTCATCTGTCATGATGTTTTACATCATGTCTTTAATTAAGAGTGTGTGTCTCTTAGGTTGCTGAGGTTAGAGGAAAACCATACAGAACGCAAAGTGCCTGGTGTTAAACTTTCGTACTGTGTTTTATTGAATCCTCTCAGGCTGAGTTTTTAGGGAAGTTTACTGCATGCCGCTGGCTTGTGATGTTCTAATGTTGATCATTTTGAAATTTTAACTAGCAGATGGGAGCTGTGTTGATTCATTTCAGATGGATGTGACAACAAACTTTTTCACAAGTAGATTTTCTGACAACAAACAGATATCACTGTGGTTAGTTCAAGGCAATAATCACAGCCTTCTCTTTTTATTGTACCTGCAGCACCATTTTCTGAGCTGTGATCAGTTGTTTCACTCATTGTGTCTGTGTGTCATTTTGCGTCGTCTCACTTGGTCCGAAGTTTCCTGATTGATCCAGAGAGAGATGCAGCGCGGCAGATGCCGCTCTAATTATACAGTTGTTTTAAGGTTGTCAGGTTGCAACAAGGAGGAAATCATCAAGGGAGGGGTTTTGATGGACGGAGGGTGTATTTCAAGCATCTGGCAACCGCGGCAGCTGCTGTACCATATCCCCGCTGCCAGCTTTCTGGCTAAATAAATATCGCCTCAATCCATCTTGTAATGGCAAGTGTAAATTACTGCAGCACGTCAATAACTGGTTTACTATGATGTTTCTTGCCCGCCATTTCTAGCTGTATATTGATTTCACGTAGCTGTTAAATGGCACCGGTACTATTTCTCTAGAGTAGAACTTGTTTTTCTGTGATTTTAAGTGTCTCATGTTGGATTGTGGACAAGAGGGAAATATAATCTCTTTATTGACCAGCCATTATCTCTGTTTGTTTATAGTAGGATGTGAAATGATATTTAGGTGCATAAAATTGATAGCTTTACACACATTTTGCAACATAGTCAGTTTCCTGTTAGACAACACATTTATATTTAAATCATTAGGATGCAAAAGCAGTTTGCAGTATTTTTTTTCTTATGATATAACATAATATAACATACATTTAGTTTATATATATATATATATATATATATATATTAATTTTAGTTTAATATATATATTTTTTAAATTTACCCTCATTTTTATTCT
>JAUMHR010007315.1:0-14532 GCA_032361145.1 Enteromius fasciolatus
TATATACACACACACACATATACATACCTACAGTATATACATATACACAGTATATATATATAAATTTATATATATAAATATATATATATATATATATATATATATACACATATACACACACACACACAATATATATATATATATATATATATATATATATATACACACAATATATATATACACACACACACAGTTTTAGTGTGTGTGTGGTTTTTTTCCTTTCTATTCTTTCTGCAAACGAATCAAAAGGTAATAGTGAAGGATATTATTATCTCTCTTTTTTCCACAAATACCTATTTAATGTGCGATTCGAAACGGCGTATAACAACATAAAGAAAAAGCCCTAAAGACTTCAACCTGAATTTATTTCTCAGGGCTGAAAATTCAAGCAACCACCTTGCGAGCCTCAAAATAACTGTCATTAAGCGAGTTCCCCACTGCAATCTGTGGACTGTTTGTTTGAACGGGAATTAATATATAACAATCCTTGATTAATTTGTAAAGAAACAAATCATGAGGCTACGGCGGTCTATTAAAATATCAGCCCGCAGGAACACTACGCAGTGTTTTCAAAAGTCACAGCGGAGACCAGTGGAGTTCATGCAAATAACTGCGGGACTTATTTCCTGGTCATATTCATTACAACTGAAAGCGGCCTTACTGTATTAGAATGACAGTTTATCCGACTGTGAGTGAACATAGCAAGGCATTTGTATTTTTACACATGACAAACAAACAAATGAAGCCCACACAAATCTGTTGACAATATTTGCACTGACGTTATTATTCAGATAAATGTAAATTATTAGACGGAACAGAATATCGCATTTAGTGTGGCTTTTTATAATTATAGAGCAGAGACATGATATTAAATTTTATTTATTAAAATAATTTTATATAGCGATAAGGTATAACAATTAATAAAAAAAGTTGTTGTTTTTTTACTCTTCAATTTTTACTCATTTCTAAACTAAATGATTTCAAAATATTATTTATTGGCTGGTTTTAATTAACCCGAATTAGCCAAAAGAGTATTTCTGAATGACTTTTTAGTATATTTTTCAGATTCCAGAACCTATAAAGTAGACCCATGGGAACATTTCTATTAGCTGAAAAGATCTGAATAGTGTTGTTTGTTTGCCTTTCTTTGTACCCATTCATTTTTTTTTCCATTCAGCACAATTCTTCCCCTAATTTAAACAATTATACATTCAGGGCATAAATCCACCCTGCAATTTGCCCCTGAAACTTTTATGTGAAAACCTTTGTTTAAGCTCACACCCAAACCAGCATATTGAGTCAAAAATCAAAGTCATGTTGAAGCTTGCATCAAATGAAACTTTACCTTTTGCCCATCACACACACTTTAATGAACCTGAGAACATGGTGCGGAACAAACACGCATGCTAAATAAATAAAATCAAAAGTCCAGTCGCAGCATGAAGAATCAAACCTGTTTGGTCGTTACTTAATTCAAAAACATATGATTTTTAATGCTTAAATATAACAGGTTCAAAATAACGCTGCAGCATAAATGTGCCGCCAAAATTAGAATTAAGACGTACAGAAAAGATTGTTTTACCATTGCATAAATACTGCAAATGTAACAATTAAAAAGCACTAAAAGCAATTTAAAAAGCATGAAAAAAATGTCAAGCAAAACAACTGAACACCAAGCGCGCAAAGTTGCAAAGCAAGTCTTACCTAAAGTGGCTGAGTTGACTTGTGGCAAAAGAAAGAGAGTGATGCTCGTTTTGATGGGCGGCTGTCAGATTGTGTGCTCAAACTTTCTCTGTTCTAATGGAGGACTTTCTAATTTCCGCTGTGGGTCTGAGCTCAGCTCATGGTAAAGAGGGTAGGTGGAACAAAACCTGGAGGTTTTTGGGAACGTGTAGGCGACGAGTGAAAGTCTTACGGCATTTTCCAGTTGCCACCTCTCACGTGCGGAAAGCCATTTTACCAGAGATAACTTGCCATTAAGCATTATTTATAGAACGTTGCTGTATTCTCGTGTGCTGAAGACGCGAGGACCTACACAAAAGTGTGTGATGTAATAAAGGCACACCAAAACCACTTTTGCCAAATGCATTGCTAAGAAGCAATATAAAGGAAACCATTTTGAACAAGATGCTGTTAGGGGTTTTTACAAAACTTGTTCCAAAGAGAGTTACAACGCAATCTTTACAGCCAAAAATAACATGTCATATTTCTGACAGGGCCCCTGTGCTCTTTGACTCCACGCACAAGCGACTGAACAGAACACACTCAAAGCGTGAAGATGATTTGATGGACAGCCGCAGTGATTGAACGCATTTATCAGTGCCAGCTTCTCTGGCCTGCTCTGTTTGATTTTCATTGATGTTGTGGCGAGCCCTGAAAAACTCACTTAACAAGCTATTGTTGTCCCTCTCTCATCAGACCCCGGCTCAATAGGACGCATGAAACAATGCAGACCCGAACAGAAGAGGTCGAAGTTTGAATAACAGAAAGAATGGACTTTTGTTTATTCGCCTGCCCTAGCTAAACTCTCTAGCTTATGGGAAATAATGTCACGAGTTTGTCCATCCATCAGTGCTGCAGACAACTTTTTCTGCATTGTGTGACTGACAGATGTAGAATAAAGTCAATAGAATTATCCAGGTATATGGCAGATGGCCTAAAATACAATTTGAAGGTAACAACTACAAGCGTATACTTGGCTTCTTTAAAGCAACCTTCATTTGTACTGTTAATGGAAGTGCTGCTTCCTCCTGGCATTAACTGAAAAATGCCAAGAGGCTTTGTTAGTGAATAAAAATTCTAATTCATAACATGGTGTACAATAAGTGTTCGTTTTCATCTCATTTCTTGTCACTCTTCCGTCAAAGTTAGCATAATGACCATATGTTGAACTACATATGAATAATTGGAAAACCCCTTTCAGAGGACCACCAGAAAAGTAAAAGAACTACTAAACAACCCGTTTTACAGTATGTTTGCCCTCCAAAGTGCTCTAATAGTAATTTCAGCCATGGCTGTCAGATAAGAGCACCACAGAGTTTGTATAAATCAGCATGTGAAGGGCTCAAGACTTTGCAGAGACCGGATGCATAGACGCGCCGACAGCTAAAGAGAACCACCACTGGTTTCCTGACCTCTTAAACGGAGGAAAAAATGGAGGCGAACCAGAGAGGGATGCAGAGAAGGAAAACAAGGCATAGCGTAAACAAGGGGGATAGAAACAAGGGGGGAAAGCGAAAGGTCAGAGACTCCCTACTGACAGGCAGCTTTGTGTGCAGTCACCCACTGTGAAGCCAAACCCTTGGACCACTTCGCCAACTTCCCCTTTAATGATCCGTCGACATGCCCGCTCACAATAAAGGTGCAAAACTCAGGTGCTGGATGCTCTTGGCGGGATAAAAGCAGGATATGCTGCCTGCACTGGCACGACGTGCTTATTTAACCATGCAGAGGGAAAATAAAATGTCTACTTAGAGCTCATTATCAAAGTTTAACACCTATTCAGCAATTGCGCCACAGTCGGTCTGCCCTGAGGAGCTCTGCTTTCTGGTTATTCCGGAAGGCTGATATTCTACAACAGAGAGAGATCAACAGTTCTCTTCGCATAGAAAATCTGCCAGACCTGTCAGCTGCCTGAAGAGCAGTTCTTAGCAGGTCCCCAAACAAAAAAAATAAAAAAAAATGTTCACATGCAATAAAAACAGAGTTGAGTGCGATCCATTGATATCAGATGAGTAACAACACACAAGTCAACTTCAACTACTGATGTCCAGCGGATTTAATATTTACATATAAATTGTATGTAATATTATATATATAGATTTGTGTGTGTGCAATGTCTTTAAATAGAAACTAAATCAATACAATACTGCATATAAATTTGAATTATATATAAAATAAAATTATATAATTTTATTTTATATATAATATATATAGTGTGTGTTTTTTTTTTTTACATATATATATAAAAATAAAAAATAGCATAATATTACATATTGCCACTGACAGTGGCTAATGTGAGCTAATTTCTTATTTTTAAAGGGCCTAAAATGATAAGTTATTAATGTTATGCATGCACTTATCCACAAGAAGGGCCATATTAGACCCAATAATCAGTTCAATTTCACAAATGAGTGATTAAACAATCCAAACAGGGCAATTTAAGCAGACAAAAACATTAAATAAAAATGTATACAGTTGTCATTTAAAAAGTTTGCAAGCATTCGCTCACCTCATAAAGATAAAACAAACCTATCTGAAAACGCTTGCATAAAAATGCTTCTTTTCCTTTTTGAATAAAACGCGTAAAAGTTGCATGCTGTTAAAGTACACTGCATGTTAACTTAAATAGAAATTGCTTCTTCATTTACAATGAACCGCTGCAGTGGCCTTGAGAGGACACTGAATACACTTTCAGCTCACATCAACAATAATTGACTGAGTACGCACTGAAAGCAGGTTGTCATTTCCTATCCAACCGTATGAACAAACACGCTGTACTGACACACACAACAGAACACTTTGAGGTGAGAAACGAGTTCGTTTTATTCAAAGCTCATAGTCAAAGTGAGTTTTGTTTACTCTTTAGGTTCATAAAACCGGGGTATTTTGACTTTGCGGACGCGTGAAACGCTCGCTTCGGTGATTCAGGTAGATAAATAGTGGATCAAAATCCTCGTCTCGTTGACCCTACCTCAATAGGTTTGTTATATCTCTCACTACAGACAGAAACAAACGTGTCGAACGTGCCAAACACTCGTGCGTAAAGTTTCAAACAAAGCGCCATTTGCCCACTTACCAACTCCAAAAGAACTGTGCTCCACAAACTTTATTCCTTCAGTCTTGTCGTAGTCTCTGGGCCCGCGGAATCGATAACGCCGCATGCAAAATGTGGTTTCCCCTCGTGTCAATGAATAATACGCCTCTGTCTATCAACTGCTTACAGCACAACCTGAGACTTCAAGCGCACAGCTGATGAATACGTCGCGCTCCAGCCTCCCTTCACTCCAGAATGACTTTCTGGTGTTCAGTTTCCAACATTCTCGGTCCTGCTGCCTGTCATTCACCTCCCTCTTAAAGGGAAAGCTCTTCTTTCTGGGTTTCCCTTGGCAAAAGGAAAAATGCTAGGATCCTTGAAGGGAGGGGAAAGGGAGATGCTCTGTTCATGAGTACCTGCTGTTTCAAGTTCAGCTTTAATGTCTTTTTATCCTTAATGCAGCTCTAATGCTTTAAAAATTGGGAAAAGTGCACAAAAACGTGCATTTGTTTACCTTCTATTTAGAGAATAAATGCTTTCCATCTTAAAATCTCAGTTTAATCCTGGCACACATCTGTAATACGGCTGATCTATATAAAATAAATAATCTATAGCCTCATTCAATGATCTGGAAAACCTTTAATGAAACTTAAGTGCTTTCTTGTCAGTTTTCAAGCATGCTGTTTCAAGTTCAGCAATACAGTTTATGTTAAAATGTGTTTTTAAATGTAGTTTTAATGCACATAGTTATGTATAAATAAATATTTATATTTTGTTTTTACAAAAATATTGAATTTCAATTGGAAGAATTGCAGTTTTAGTGTTATCCTGTCATAAACTAAGATGGTACATGATCTGGAATGTGTCTTACGGACTTTTATGAAGCTGAAAGTAACTGATTTGCAATGAAATGGTGACTTTTGCAGTGAATTTTCTACCATTTATGTACATATGTCATGTAAGCGAGGGGAAAAAACATTGAATTAGTGAGGGGGGGGATAAAAAGTAGTATTTCTTGAAGTGTGAAATGTGCTATGACAGAAAAATATCAGTGTGCCATACGCATGCTTGCCAAACCTGACACGCAACACTTAAACATTTTGAGCAAACCCTCAATTAAGACCTTTCCAACAGCAGTGTCATTGTATTAAAGTTCTCTGTAACGAGGGGCTCCATCACAGTCACCCCGTGTGACATTTGCACGGGGGCCCGTTAGCCAATCCGAATCACCAGAGTCCTTTAAAGCGCCCCAAACCTGCGATTTTATGTCTCTTTCTGTCTCTTTTTCCCTCAGCGCATGCACTATAGCCATCGCTGCGCAGGGGTGAGAGCGCAAAGCCGATGTGCCATTTCTAATCCCCTCTGTTCCTGCCTTTGTGTAGTGGCCCAGCAGGAAGTAGGAGCTGGGCAGACAACAATTAACAAAAGAGCTGTGAAGAATACAATTAGCCATCAATAGGAAACCACAGGCCTTTGTGCCTGTTTCCATGGAGATGCTTGACTACCACTATTCCAGGATTACAGAACCTTACCCCCCCTTCCACAACACCACCACTTCTTCTGTGTTTTTTTCCACTTCGTCTTTCTTTAACCCTCTCCATCCTTCTTTTTTTCGTCCGTCTTTTATATCCACCTCTCTTTCTTTATTTCCATGTCACTCTCTTGTCACTAAGTAACTCTGGGGGTTTTAGACGAGCGCTCGCACCTTTGTTCTGCTCCGAGCTTTTCAAGTCTTCTACCTTTGTGTCCCCCGCTGGGCTGAGGTGAAGGTGCCGACTTTTTTTTTCATTCCTCTCTCCCATTTTCTTCATTTGTCCAAAGGATTACCCAGACTGGAGCTTTGTAAGGGTTTGAGAAAGACCTGAGCTGATATAACGCCTATAGTGTTTTAGCTCTACTGAAAAAAGGTTCATGAAAAAGAAGTCTTTATTGTCCATCTGCATGGGCTCGCACCCTTTCTCCTGGAGCTCCGTAGTGTTTACCAGTGCTTCAAGCTGTTGTTTAATACAGATAATCAGGTTTTTGTTCTAAAAACGGCGTTACGATGATTCTATTTTCGCTGTGGGAGCGGTAACCGAAACACGTTCCTGAAACGTTCCTCTGAATTACACAACGTTTTTCAAAAGTGTTAACCTTAAAATGTTTTTGAGAACGGTTCGAAAAATACTCAAGGAACATGAGGATTTTCATCAGATCCTAATAAGATCTTTAAAACTTCCATGAGTATATTTGTTTGCACACTTTTTTAAGCCTTATAAATACTCTAAGAAAGTACATAAGCATAAATGCTTCTATGCAAATTTGATTTCTCCTATGCAAATGTGTCAAAATGCTATTTGTAATCAGCTACACATTGCTAGAAAGCACTGTATGGTATGCAATATGTAGCATTTACTGTCGTCGAGTATAGTTGGGAATGGAACAAACTAAATTTTTGTGTTTTTATGTTATAACACAAGAATTTGGAGGTATCTCTATCGCCCCCTTGAGGTTGATCACAGTCACTGTAACGCACTAGGAATTGTAATATGTATATTAGTGCTGTCAAATGCATAATCACGATTAATCGCAATTTTATTATGTGTATATAAATAAACACAGTATATATTTTGAAATTATTTACATATTCATATTATATTATATAATAATATATATTATTATATTTTATACTATATATAAATATATGTTATATATTTGTCTTAAATATATACATGTATGTGTTTGTATTTTTAAATACACAATAAAAATAAACAGTATACACACATATTATTATGTCAACAAATCTTATTTTGGATCTTCTAACATCACTATTGAATTTTTATATTTATATATTACACATGGATCACTATTCATTAAACTCTAGCTGATTTCTAATGATCATTTCCTGCATGAGTTGTTCATAAAATTATTTTTATTTAATAAAATTATTTAAACAGAAACGATTTGAAAAAAAAGAAATGATTTTTAAAAGTTGTTATGTGGGTGACCTAAAACAAAACGATAATTAAATATAAAATATATTGATTGTTGTCAAACAGGTTTCCCCTCAGGGTGCTCAAACAAACAACGTGTCAGTGTTTATGCTTTTTCGGAGGGATCAGCCTTTGAATGGTTTGCTTGTGAACTTGCACAGAGTATGTTTCTGGCCTCAGATGATGCTGTTGGAACGTTCCCTGTGAGCTCCCGGTTTCAGGACAGGCCTTTGTCCATCAAGAGAGTGGCGAACCCAAACACTCTACGTCTTTCTGCAGAACCGTGGCATTTACAAATGCAAATGACTCCATAGAATGAAGACGTTAATTCAGTCTTTTGGAATACAACCAAGCGTTCTTTAGACCCCTTGTCTTCATTAACACAGCCAGCCTGTCAGGCCTGTAAGAATCACTCTGTATTCTCTGCACTACACACTATGCCAATTAGGCAATCATTGTGACTAATAAGAATAATCTTACATTGTGGTTGCAAAAAATGGCTCATATTATAAAAAGAACTTTGGGAGCGGATACGTCTGTGTTCTCTCTTCCTGTTTGCTTGTGTGTCGATATGCTGTTTCCCCCCTACCTCGCCTATTAAAGATCTTTATCAGCACATGCAAATGCATCTCATTAAAAGCATTATTATTGATGATTAATTTCATGTTTTCCCATTGCAGCGAATGAATCTGATTATCTATATGCAGATAGTTTAAGGCTTGCTTCAATACGTGAGAACGATAAGCTGATTAGTAGAGGCAGCTTTAGTTAGTACTCTGTGTTTTACCACAGTATTTCAGTGATGCTATCAAGTAAGTGCTGGAACGTTCAGAATTCACATCAAAAATTGCTTTTGTTAGAAACATTTCATTTCGCTTCCAAATAAGTGATTTATTTTTGAACCTTTGACATTTTATTGATTAACTAGGCTGTTAAACCAACCGTGCTTGTTCAATGTAGCGGTAGTGTGGAATTGTGGGAGAATGGCGTAAACCACCATGAAATCATTATTTTCCTTTGCGACTGCTATCTGCGCTGCTTACTCTCCAAACAAACTGCCATTTTTGTCTATGTAGGCACTTCACAAAAACCAATGTGTCCTCATAAAAAAAAGTGCACAAAAATGTTGATGGGGTAATAATACTGAGCCAGTTGCTCAAACCGCATTGGGAGGGAACCAGGGTGATATAGAACAGCAAACATGACAGATATTTGCCCAAAAACACATATGCGATAAGGTCAAGCGCATTATTTCTGAGAATTATCGGAAAGCCGCAACCTGTTCCGATTTCTGTTCCGTTGATTTCAAGCAACAAACGTGTTTGTTTGTGAGAAACGCTTGACGAAAAACATTCCTTTTCCACCGCAAACGCTCAGTGAAATCATAAGAATCAGGTCTGCACAACCTAATTGAGGTAAAAGCAATAGCGAAAAAGCAGCAGGTGGTTTGAGTGGCAAGTTGGGCTTCGTTTATTTTTCGGGCCAATTGCAAGCTTTTTGTGCAACTTGGCTTTCATCGAATATCTGCTACCTGAACAAAATGGGTTGAGAGGCTCCAAACGAGTTTATCTGATGGTGCTTTCAGGCTTTCGGCATTTCGATGTGCCAGAATTCTCTCTCCAAACCGGAGGAAATGGGCGAAGGGCATTAACCTCGACTGTTTCATGTCTGTTTGTTTGGAACTCGCATTGCAGAATGAAAAACTCTACAGAAACAAACATCACAGCTCTGTTAGAGCACTAAAACCAAATATACAATCAATTATATAAAAGAAGGAGTACAGTACGTAAAATATTGCATGTGTTAAAATGGAGTTGAATGCCAATAATGCAAACAAGCCCTTGCCAAAATACTTTGCATACTCATTTTTATAGGAATAGTTAAGCCTTTTTAATTAACCATTTTAATAGTTGTTGTCAAATCTGCTATGGTGTTTCTACACAGCTAAGATTTGAGAAGTCAACTGGACTTTACTTTATTTGATATTCTTGACATGCATTTATGCATTTGGTTGAAGTAACTGATATTTTGTTCAAGCATTTCTCTTTTCTTTCCAGTTCATTCGTTCCCTGTGAATCAAACACGTAACCTTGTTTGAGCTACAACTAAAAACTCTATATTTTGAAACTGGCATATGTCATCACATGTGATCTGTTTTCCTCACTAAGGGTTCAGAAGACCTGTGATGCAGTGCATAAGTCACACGGACTGCTTTTTTGACAGACATTAACATGCATTCACGTGTTCAAGCATTGCCTGGAATCAAACCCACAACCTTACTGTCGTTCTCACCGTGCTCTATTGTTAAACTATGAAATGTAGCCACACTACTAACGTAAAACGTCTAAACTGGAATGTTTGCATATGGAAACAATGATGTCAAACTTGCTATAGTTCATCAGTATTGATCTGATCTGTGATATGGCCTCAGAAGTTTTGAAATTCAGCAAATGAATCCCTTGGACTGCATTTATAGTGTTTTTCAGAGATTAACAGATGTACATTTATGCATTTGGTAGACGCATTTAAAAAATAGACATGTTAGACGAACTAAAACATGTTTGAACTAACTGAACGAAGGACAGATGTTGCCACATTACCACCTAAAACCTTATTTGTTTTTAAAAACTTTTACACTTACATACTTGCATTCTACATCAATGATGTCAAGCTTCAAGTTTAGTCTGTGTTTCCACACAAAGCTTCCAAAAACAGTGGAATCAAGTTGTATGGGTACTTTTACAACATCTTTTAGAACATTTGGTAATCAAAGCAATGGCATTCAAGCATTTATTATATGCATTCAGTAGGAATCGAACCCATTGGCATTGTTACAGCCATTCCCTGCTGTTTGTGCTATGAACAGAGGACAGTCGTGGTCACACAAAACTCAATCTTTTCAGTATCAATCTTGTCAGTGGCTTCAGAAACACCTGCATGGGAATCAAACCCATGACCTTGACGTTGCTGCCAGTGCCATGCTCTAGAATGAGCCGATACTGGTTTGAACACCATGTGAATTTGCATTAAAAGCCACAATACATAATCAAACCATCCTAGATGAAGACCACGATGCCCACCAGGCCACCAAACTGCAAGCACAAACTCACATGCAGTGCATGTCAAATTGGCGTAGCATTCAAGTCTGCCAAGAGATTCCAGCTCTTGCTATTTTCAATTTGCCGTGGTAAACCCAGGTGACAAGGCACAAGTTATGCCCCACTCCCCCTTTTTTCTCCTTTCAGAGGCCTGTCTGGTCCAAAACCACCCACATTTCTACTTTAGCGCTTGTGCAAAAAAAAAAACAAACAGTAGCGAGAATAAAGGGCCGGCTCACGGCAGGGGCTGAAGGGAATATTGGCAGTGCCGCACACAAAGGCGGCCCTGAAAATAGCCCCCTAGCACAATGAAACCTGCCACTCTGTCTATGAGATAATGTCTAATTGAAAACAGTGCCGCCATTGTGCCGCTGTCACCGGCCTATTGTCCAAAGCCTACCCCCCTCTCTGCACACACTTTTTTTTCCATTGACGCGGCGCGATTGTTCCCTGCCATTGTGGCACCCGCACCCCTCACTCTCTCTCTGTATTGTTATAATTTCATTACTCGTTTGTTTTTTGTTCCACATCTCCTTTTGCTCCCCTGCAGGTCTTTTGTTCGGTACATTTAGGCACTTCATATTGAATTGCCAACACATTGTGTGTGTGTTCGCATATGTGTATGTGTGTGTGTGCGCGAAAGTCTAAATCGCAGACAAAAAAAAACTTCCATGAAAGGTGGAAAAGTGACCAATTTTAGCAAACGTAAGTGAGAAGTTTAGAGTGTGAGTGTTTACCACAAAAAGAGCATCAACAAATTCTATTCCAAAATGCACTAAATTGCATAAGTGTCACTTTGTAGACTGTTTGTTTAGGGTCAATTTAAAACTGGTGCCTTTTGGGTCCCTCATTAACATATGCGCGAATAATGACTTTAACAATGAAAGGCTGATGCCAACTTTGACTGTGTGTTATTGACAGCATCAAAACAAATCCAAAAAAGTTTATTTTTTGTTTTGCATTTCTTTTTAATAAGGATTTCGACTAAAAACAAATACACAAAACATAAAAGCAGGCATTAACTCTTCATTTATATCCTTATTTATTATATCCAATTAATATTTATCCAAATAATATAATAAAATATAAAACATTATGCATATATATATATATACATACATTTAAACTATTTATATATTTAATTTGAAATTTATATATCTTAAAATGTCAACTTTATTTCCATAATTTGGTATAGTAACATTACATTTTCTTATAAATCATACCTTGCATCAATGTTAGTAATAATAAACTGTAATTAAACCGCAAAATTGTCTGTTTCCTTTAAGAAGGTATAATTATTACATGTATTTAAAGTAATATAGCACAATGCTTAAAACTCTATAAACATCATGCATTTTACAGAATGAAGCCATTTTCATTGAATCACCATTAGTGCTAAGAACATGCGATTGCTTTTATGTTATCCGCTTTACATTTGTATACTGTTGAAAAATACACCCATTGACCAGCAGTCCCTTGATACCCTCTATCATCACTGATCATCTGATGATGCTGAAACATGGAAATGTCTGAAGCTTGTTCATTATTTATTTGCACAAAGCCTGGCCTGATTTGGACCCTCTTTCGCTTACACTCAGAGTCTGGATCTTTGCCCAACGGTGCCATGTCCATTTCAGCCGAAGTGAGTCACAATGAAAAATGCTATGAATGTTTCCTTGGGTGAAAATGAGAAACAAAAGCCCTTATCGGACTTGCATATTATTGTATGTGTTAATAGGAGAAAAATGGAGGTATTATGTATTACGACCAGACTGTTAAAACAAGATAAGCAACATGTTCACAGGTCACTGCCTGTGCGTACAGAACGCTTTGGTGGAGTGTCACCTACGTGTAAACAGCATTTACAGCGTTTGTGCTTTTTTTTGCACCTTTAGTGAGGAAAGTGTTTTTCAACCTTCTGGAGCTTCTGTGTCAAGTTTTGACGCACACATATAAAAAAATTCTATATATATACATAAATACATTTTTCTCCTTATTTGTAAAAGGCTTTCATTTGGATGACAGCCACTAATTTCTCCCCAAATTTGTTTTTATAATAGTAATAATGAAAGCAGTGTTTCACTGACTATAATTATTATTTTTTAGCATTATTATTATTATATTAAATAACAGACTTCCTATAGTTTTTATTACATACCCTTTTTTATACGACAGACATTCTTTAAATATTTATTTTTTTAATACATTTTTCAAAATATATTTTTAAATAGTATTATTGTTGTTTTTATTATTAGTAGTAGTATTAGGATTATTATTTATTATTTTAAAAATTCCAAAACAACTTGTGAACTTGCATTGAATAAACATTTCCAACCAAATAAAATGATATTCTTATATATGATATAAATGTGTGTGTGTGTGAATATATATATATATATATATATATATATAGGAAATAAATAATATATATATTATTTATTATTATTAATAATGTATTATTAAATGTGATTAAGGTCTCCAGCCTTGAAGTAATTATCTTGAGACATTTTTTTTCTTTTTCGTTTCACTAAGACATGACAAAAGAGTCATATCCAAAGAACTGACACTGGAAAGATGTTCAGTACCTATATTAAGTATTTTAGTTCTCCGTTTGGAACAATGAAAACAAACAGACCATCATTCTTTCCAGACAGAGAGGATGGCAGCCAGATAAATTGCCTGAAGTCTTTTAAAATCCATATTTAATGTGAAATCATCTCCTGTTTGGATACGCACATGCTATTCTTAAAGTGAACAAAAACATCATCAGCGTCCAACACGTGTGAGTGATGCAGACAGCCAGGGTTCAATGGATGGTGTGGATGTCGAGGGCACTGCAGGCGTACAGACTGAACCTGTCCGGTCGGAGCCGAGGTAGGAGACGGGTCGGATTGGGGGGGGGGGAGAACAAAGGACACGCTCACAACAATCACACCCGCAGGAACAGGAAGGCCCCTCGGGAGCTCCCGGATGGCAATCTGACCTGGGCAGTGTTTCCGACGGCTAAACCCAGCAAGAGCTGACCTGCCTCCAAAGCGTTTGCTTGGTTTCCCACAGCCTGGTCATGGCAGAAATGCACTGTCTCTTTGGTTTTTGACTGGGGTGAGAGGAACGGAAGAGCTGGGTCCTACTGAAGGATGGGATTTGCGTAATACAAGGAAACCGAGTGAAGAAGTGTGCGTGGAAGAGTATTACTGAACAACCACAGCATCTGCATCAAGTCAACAGAAATAAAACCTGTCCAAAAGGAAATAAGAGCCTAACATTAAAGTCTATTATTATTTAAAATAAATAAATAAAACTACTCACATATGTATGGGTTTTTCCACATCTATCTAGTTATATTTATTTTAGTGCTGGGCAACAATTAATCACAGGTGATTGCGTACAAAATAAAAGATATTGTGTACATAATATGTGTATGTTGAGTATTCATTATATTCTTATTAAACGGTTAGTTCCATTCCTCGATTCTGATTGGTCAGCAGCTGTGCTATATTCACGATATAGCACGCTTCATTGTTATTGCTTACATACATACCTATGCATGCATTTAAGAAAAAGTTTATTTTTAGCATATAAATTATATTATTATGAAAATATACATGTAAATACTTTCAAAATATTTATAACATACACTATATTACCAAAAGTATTCGCTCACCTGCCTTTACTCATTCTATGAACTGAAGTGCCATCCCATTCC
>JAUMHR010007342.1:0-14531 GCA_032361145.1 Enteromius fasciolatus
ACGACACACAGCGTCTCCAGAACATGGCGCCCGCAGCAACACTACAGCCAGAATAATAGCTCCGCCTTCTCTCTTTGCTCAAACATTTGGACGGTGTAATGAAAATAAACCCACACTGTTACATAGAGAAATTGTTTAAACAAACCGTTTTAAGAGGGTGTAGACAAGTCGTAACTTTTATAAAGAATATCTCGTTGGTTTTGAGACTTAGTCTTTGCAATTTTAGGAATCTTATTTATGGACTAACAGCTTGTAACACTCCAAAGAGAAAGGAAAACTTGAGATTGCATCATATTTGACCCCTTTAAGATGTGTTTTTAGTGAACAGATCTATGTTGGATGGCTTAGGAGTGTGTTCCCCACGTGAATGAGAAGAATAATGGTGTGTGCACACCACCAGCGAAGTGTATTTTCGCATCATGCTATCAGTCTAGATTACTCAGCGTAATGTTTTTGTAACACAAATAAAATCATTGTGTAATGCTCTGCTTCATTTCCTGATATAACCGGATGTGTTAAACTCGACGTGTCAGTAAGCTCTTTGCGTCATGTACATTTTCTGCTTAAGTTTAACTCACTCAGAAGACGTGATTGAGGTTTATAGCACACATTCATGGAAATCGTGTCACCCAATTTGCAACAATCACTTCAACGGGTGTTAATTTGCGTCTTTGCATTAACTTTGTAATCTTTTCACGTGAATAATTAAATTCCCTTTTGATGATGCAGCTTTGATTTTGGTTATAGTCTGTGTCCTTCAGATACAACTTGTTTTAGTGTCCTTTCTCACAAAAATGTTCTTGAACCTATTATATGAGTGGGTGACAAGTGGGCAGACCGTGGTTCATAACATGTTCAGGACATATGAGCACTACACTGCCTGATCACCAAATGTTTTTAACCTAATATTTAGCATATTCAAACACCGGTATTTAGAGCTGCGCACTTGTGATCCAGTCACAAAAATGGATATTATTGGCAGGTTTAAGCAGTAACTTCTAAAAAAGTTCTTTAGAACTAAATCTTCAAAAACTGAAGTAAGTAACAAAAGTAAGGATGCAACACTATCCATTTTGCTGTCTTTTTGTGGGTTGTTACCTAGCAACATGCGTAAACAATTGCCATTTGAAAGATTGTGGTTCTGACCCAATCCAGCAAGGAAAGTAAAAGCGGGAGCAATCAAACTCTGATTACGATCAAGCGATTGTGCCAAATATGAAAGTACATCTGGTGATAATCTTCTGCTCACTCCAAGTGCTAGCATAGTTCTCCTTGCCAAGGTGCATGATTAAAGATGTCGTTCGGGTAGCACCAGTGGGACGAGTTAACCAAAAATTGTCCTTTTGACCACATGTTCACTCTTTATCTTTCACTCTGCGTCTGTCTGCACCCTCCCCCACTTCTTTCCTGCAGTCTATCCCTCATTAGTCTCACTGAGGTCGGTTCACACCTCATTGCCACCTCCATTCATTGCTGTATTTGGTGATAAGCCCCCTTTAGTAGGTCAATGGGACCCTTTCAGATTCAGCTGCCTGCTTGCTTGCCAACAGAACGAGGGGGGGCCAACAGACAATTAGTCAGATTTATTCCTAGGCTTTGCCATTGTGGAAAACAAGCTGAGAGGAACACTTCCTCATTTCAGAGAATGCATCTTTGGGTCTTACCAGCATCTGGTCTTATAAGTGGAGTCAGGGATGACTAAACCATTTGATGGTCTAATGGGCAGTAGGGGTATATAGTCATTTCTCTGTCACTGTGAAAATAATAATGTTAAAGTAACTGATGTTTCAATAAAACGTGTCAAAAGAAAAGAAATCAGAGAAGGAAACATTAGTCCGGAGGCCCTTTTGGAACATGAGTGGTGCGTCACCCATTGCAGAGGCGTCTGCTGTCTTTCTTTTGGACTTTGCTGTTGTTTGGAGAGCAAATTGGCTCAATAAAGGTTTTAGTAGAGAGAAAATTGTCACCTCAAGCCCTGTGATGAAACCTTACAACTGTGAGCAACACAGCCAAACAAATAAACAATGGTCAAATTGGAATTTCAGAGGAAACTGTTTTGTTGTTTCTCTGAATGAAATGCATCGCACTTGACTTGTTTTTTTTAGTGTTGTTGTTTTTACTTCCTAAGATGTTTATTTTCATTTTAATCATATTAATATAGCTTGACAAATGTGTCTCTGCCCTTTGCAAAAACATTTTATCCTCTCTCCTGAACTCTAGGCTTTAGCGTAGAGGACCTTAGTGGGGGCCCCTTCATTACAGAGCCAGGACAATGGCCCCCGACAATGGCCGCGCTGCTACTTAAGCAGACGCTTCAAGGATGCACGGATGTTTTCTATGCTATAGTACCTCCAAACTAATTGGGAGTTTGAATAAAACAGGAGATGTTATCTGGAGTTTGACCGAACCTTTTCCTGCTGTTGAGATAATACATTTTCAAGCTCTTAACTTTGTTGTGGTCATCTTTACTCAGCAAACACAAACCGTGTCAGGGGTGTGTGGACATTGTTGTCACAAAAACAAAGAATGGATGGAACAGCTTTATCTTCGGAGGATAAAGAAACAGGACAAAAAACGCTTTCTAAGACTAGATATTTCTGTGTTATTTCCAGCAAAAAAATCTAAAAATTCTCAAATTAAGGATTTTCTAGACAAGAAGCAATTACTATCTTGTTTTCAGAAAAAAGCTAAAAAATTAAGTGAGTTTTTACTTGAAACAAGCAAAATAATCTGCCAACGGGGTAAGCAAAATAATATTGTTTTCTGTTTGAAATAATTTTTTTGCAATGTAGCATTTAAAATATGTAGTCCATGAATAATGTTGACTTTATTGATATTTTTACCTGTCTTAACCTGTAACTTTTTGGACTCAATTTTGCAATATAATATGTGACCCTTAACCATAAATCCAGTTATAAGTTACATGGGTATATTTGTAGCAATAGCTAAATATTGTAGGAGTCAAAATTTGCAATTCCATTAGGATATTAAGTAAAGATCATGTTCCATTAAGATATATTTGGTAAATTTCCTATAAATGTATTGAAACTTATTTTTTTAAATTAGTAATATGCTTTGCTAAATACTTAATTTGGACACTTTTAAAGGATCTAGATGTTTAAACCCTCAGATTCCAGATTTTCAAGTTTTATCTCAGCCAAACATTATCCTATCATAATATAATATAATACCGTAATATTGTAGCTGTATTTAAAACGTACAATGTCATTGTCTTTCTTTTGAGCGAGTGTTTTTTAGATTTTAAGAGGGGTTTAGCATGACAGAAACTACAATCCCAGGATGCACTGCGCGAGCTGTTTGGTAGTCCTGAGGTGTTAGTGATGGAGGGGGAGTCAGGTCTTTCTGCTCACACTCCTCCATCCATGAGAGCGGAATCTCGCCGTATCCTCTGAAGTACTGGGGGAGGCCGACGACACGGACCAGAGAAAACATACAAAGTAAACTTAGTTTCTGGAGGCTACAATTTATACGCAGGACTGCGCGTCGCATTTGAAGGTTTGGGTTAGTTTAGACTTTGAGAGGACTGCCGAACGAAGTCGAGATTGAGGTAAAAGTTTTTTTTTCCCTACCTTCTTTCCGCACGAGTGCAAACAAAAACCGCACGGGTGGGATTTTCAGAAGAACAGCCTTCGTTGGGTCTGTAATTGAGTCTTAAACGTTATGTTACTTAACGAAATCATCTTGACGCGATCTTGAGGACGAGCACGCGTCTCTGTTGAGTATATATTCACTCGTTTCACACGACTCTCGGAGTCCAAAAACTGAGACACAGCCGAGTGATTTATTGGAAACCCAAAAGTCTACGACAGAGAAGGAAATGTGGAGTTAAGTCCAGCGGCTGTTTGGGAGCCTGTGTTTGATGAACTCCTGAATCCAATCTGGGATTGACTCTTTTCAGAGAGGATTTGTTCCAGAAAGTAAAAGGTGAGTAACGCCTGTAAATGGACTCTAGCATGATCGTCTGTAATAAAATACAAATGCTTTGGTGTTTTATGGAATTTAAACAATAGGCTGACTTACTAGTAAGCTAGTGTTTTTATAAAAACGCTTGCACGCGATAAAAACACGCATTTTGAAAAGAGTATAACATTAAGTTTCCAGAAACGCGTATAATAGCCTATTTAGTTTATTTATTTACTGTAATTGTCCAGACGCTATTTTGCACCGTTATTATTAATACATATTGTTATTTCTTATATTTATCTCGTTTAGCCAAGAGAGGTTAATACATTCATAAACACCCTACATTTCTTGTTGAAATTCATTTTAAATGCATGGAAAGTAGTTTTGACTGGGCTGTTTGTTTAGGATAAATGTTAAATTTGTGTCTTACTGAGGCTGGCTAGCTTTTTTTTTACCTCTTTACGGTTTTCGTATCGCGGACTCTGTGGGATCTCATTATCTTTCATTATCAGATGACTCCATATCTTCTCTGTAATGAGAACAAGTTGATGCGCGTGCCTCTACTGCCATGCGCGCTCTCGTATAACATCTCATATTTTAAGACCTCCAGTACAGTACAAAAAAAAAAGTATTTCTCAGCAACTGTAGCAAGAGTAGCTTAATACGTTGTAGCTCTCCTGTAGATACAGGTATATAAAAGCTTTCCTGTTGGCTTCTGTGGATAAGGTGTTTGGTTTGTTCAGGTGTGGTTGGTTTGTGTAACATCTTTGAGCTAAAACGTTTTTTAGCAGCCTATTTAATTTTTACTCTTAAGAAATTGGACCTGACAGTTTACTATGATTTTGAGTAGAAATTTGCCCCAGCACTTTTTGCAGTATTTTGTTTATTTGTAATTATTGTTATTGTGTGCATGCGATATTGGCCGCCCCTCGTTTTTCTGCAGATTCCCATTGCCAAAATAAATGCCTAAAGTTATCTTGATGTGAAAGGCAGGTTTGTTCTTGCAGTTGTTTATCTTCCCACAGTAAAGGACAAACAACATAACTACACTGAAGCATGAGTTTAGATAGCACTGGGGCAGAAGGGTATACAAAATAAAATAAAAAAATCCTAAAAATACGTGAGACGCATTAAATTCTGGAAGCGTTTCAGCATTTTCAATGTCAGAAAAACACACTCCAGCTGAAAGACACATTTATGTCCTTGTTTGGGCAGCTAAAGAAATACCTTCCACAGAGATTAAGATACAGTTATTATTTTGTATTGTGTGTGTGTGTACATATGCATCATTCAGCCTTATTAAATACTGTATACACGTGTGTGTGTGTGTGTGTGTGTGTGTATGCATATACATGCATGCATGCATACAAACACACACGTATAATGTATGCCATAATGTATGTCTTCATTCTTGGACTGTGTAGTGTCTAGAACTTTCTAATCATTGCAATACTCTTTTTATATTTACCCACTTACATATACTACAGTTATATCCCCATCTTTTAGTTCAGCCTTTAAAATCTCGCTCTGCTCTTAAGCGACGTTGTCCTTTCAAAGAAACAGACGTTCACAGATAGTTTCCACCTTTTCACCGGTGTGAAAAACCCTGATTGGAGGAGCAGAGCGGCTCGTGAATGGCGTCATGCTGGCTGGCGACTGCATGCGCAGACTTGTTGCAAGACGGTGCAGAAATGTGAGCAAGTCAATTACATATGAACTATCTGTAGTTTGTTCAAGAACGCTTGCTGAAAATATGTTTCCGAATAAAGTAGCTAAAGGAGAGTTACTGTTTTATTAAAATGCATTTCTGTAATTTCATTTTAATCTTAAAACTAATTTTGACAGAATATAAAGCTCATGGTAGATGATGTTTTCAAATAATATCAAGCAAAGCAGTTTTAGTGCTGTGTTTTTTGCTAGTCCTAGTAAGTCTCTGAAATACTAAAGAACTGTATCTGACCTTGTGAAAATGTAGTTGTTTAAGTCCATAATTACATCAATTACTTAAATTAGAGGGGAAATCATTATGGCTGCTCGTCCCTTAGGATCTGACCAGTGATTTTACTGTTAGCTGCTCCAGACAGGTCATCAGTTCGTCTGGTTTGCTGTGAAGTTAGAGTATATTGCAGAGCATCAGTGGTATTTCTATAAAGGGACATGGCATTGACAGTTTGAGTTGCATTATTCAAAGTCAGTAAGCTTGTTTATGTGTGTTTGAATCACAGCGCCGTGATTTGTGTCAGAGTTTGTGTGTTGCATACGGTCACAAACACATCGGGTAGTGGCTGCTTTATAGTGAAACGCTCTGTTGTTTGAAAATGAAAGGGAGCAAGTGGATGAAGGAGAAAAGACGTGCTTTGCCTTGGGTGTTCTTCCGGTGGAAGTTTGTGTTGAGAGTTTGGAGAGAAGAGGAATTCTCTGCCCTCTAATTTACTTTGCTGGCAGGGCTGGGTTGGCACAGTAAATTATCGCCAACACTTTTAAAAAGAAAGTTATTACACGACTGTCTGAGAGCTTTAGCATGAGACTTTAGGTGGAGTCTCTCAAAACGGAGAAATTCTGTTTACCTCAACATAGCTGTTAAAGGTTAGGGGTACAAGAAGGGCTGTCAAAGTGACTGAAAACTAAACTAGAATTTTCTACTTAAATATGCCAAAAAAAGGTGAATTATATGCAAATTTAAAAGGCATTATTTTAGTTAGCTGGGTAAAAGTATTTGATGCCACAAGAGGGCGCTTTGAGCGAAATAATATTCTCGTTTCTGTAAACCGCAACAAAATAACAAGACTATCTTTGAAAAAAGTGCATAATGTTTAAAATAATGTTTATAAAACATATTTAATTAATAAAGTTGCTTACAGCACTGACTGTGGACGTATTGTGTTGTTTACTAAAGGACCGAAAACTAATCATAAAGAGTAGGCTAAGTTGCTTTCTTCATTTAAAAGCTTCACATACAGTCGGATGTGGAAAAACCGCCATAAAATCCTGAGACTTGTTTTTTAAAAGTTGAACTTGCGTTAATTGTACATGGCTTTCTAAACATGTGCAACTCTTGTGCAAGACGCAAGTGCAATGGGGATAGATGTCCCTCTAGAAAATGTGATAAAAATGCATTCTGTGTGAACAGCTTCCTAAATAACAACATCTCCATCTCTCGTTTTCCGCAAAATTATGCATGAACAGTGCGGCAGCAATGCATTTAGTGGGTTCAACTGGATAAGCTAACAAAAGTATTAAAATGCAATCGTCGCATTTCGAGCACCGGTAGAGCTGCCTGACGAATTCCTAAAATTAAAAGGCAAGAAGTTGTGTGGACTGTGGAAATGGGAAGATTTTTGTCCTAAATTCAGCGAATATTCAAAATTTGAATTCGTTTTTTAAAACTCTAGAAGACAATAGATTCTGGTTGGGGGCTCGTCCGGGATGTTTGGTTTTCAATGAGGACCCAGCCGGAGAGCACAATTATAGATTTGGCGTTCAAAGAGAACAGATAAAGAAGCAGGAAAGAGTTTTGTTGGTGAAGTTCACCAGCCTGGCCCTAATAGCCTCCCCATGGAGTGGCAGTCTCTTGGTTTACTGGGCCGGCTATTGCTTTGGCTCCCACCCGCGCTGGAATGAGTGAGGTCAGGCGTCCTGTCTCCTACACAAACCAATGCTGTTCTTTGGAATGTTCCGCTCCAGTAGTAGGCAGCGGTAATGAGCTGGGCCTGCTGTACGCTCTTGCCATGTTCCCCTCCAATGATCAGAGGGAGAGAAAAACACGCTGGGGTTCATTAATTAGGGTACTAACTTCTCTTTCCACTTGACTTGGTCTATTTCGTTTTATTCCGTGCACTCTCTCTGTCGTTTGCCTACGCCTGCTTTCCTTTTTCCCTTTCAAAGTGAACGCTATGGAAAGAATTTATATATAATCATACATATCTATGGTTATACCTCCATGAATGATCATGTGACATGCATTTTCAGTTGTTTAGTGTAGACTGAAATCGTTTCTGAAACTCAAAGAAAAAGTCAGTTGAGCTGCAAAATAGTTTGGATTAATTTTTTCATTTTTTTTTTAGATAAATAGAGATGAAACATTAGACTGCTAAACAAAACCACGTCATTTAAGAATGATTCAATGACACTAGATTTGCTTGTTTTATTACTAGATGAATTTTTTTGAAGTTATCTCTCAAATTAAAGATAAATAAATGTCTAGTGTCAAAAGGTGATTTACTCTATTTTAATCGCTAACTTATCCATTCAGCTTACATCCGAAATATAAATATAAACGGCAAGTACTCTTGTGATTTATTTGAATGTTTGTTACAGAAATAATGATAGCTGTGTGGCTGAAAAGAAGCTGTTTCACTCATATACACGACAGATGCTTTCTTTAGGTCAGCGGCAGTGCGGACACCGATTTAAATGATTGTACACTGCAGGGACAAACCAAGAGTGATTTGCTGCTTTTCCATCTTGTATGATTTTTTAGGTGGGGTATGTTTTTGGCTTGGGGATGATTATTGGTATGTTGTAGGTGTCTTTTGCAGTAGCTGGCATGGGATTGGAGTTGGCACAAGCTTAGTCCGTCTTCCATGTCTGACCATTCGCTCGGCGCTCCATTCGTCTGTTCTCTGGTTTGTACCAGCTGCAGACATGGATCGAGAAATTAAACCAACACGACCTCTATGGGAGCGATTTTATGTGCATCAAGTCAAAACTTTTGGTGTTTGTCCAAATATCTCATCCTTATTAGATCAGCTGGGAATGTGATGGGCATCTCAATGCATTGTTCTGTAAAATGTTCATCTCATGCAGCACCTTGTTTTACAGGGGCAGTAGAACTATAAATGATATAGGTGCAAGATATGTTATTGAGTTAGTGTGCAGGGTGGTCTAGTTTCTAAACTTTATATATACATGCTATTGTATGGAGTTTAAAGTCTGTTGCTTTTTATTAATAAATATTTTCAGCAAGCATAGATGCATTCAATTGACCAAAAGTCCCTAACGTAACACTGTTACAAAAATAATATTTTAAATAAAGTCTGTTTTTTTACTCTAGACTTTTATCAATGGATCTGCACCAAAAACTGAAGCAGCACAACTGTTTGCATCATTAGTAATAATCTGAAGTTCCTCTTTAGCAACCAATCAGAGTATTAGGATGATTCCTGAAGGATCATGTGACACTAAATACTAAAGTTATTTATTAGTTATTTAGTTATTTAAATTGGAACAACATATAAGTGTATATAAACCCCTAAATAAGTATACAGCTGTTATTTTTACAAATAAATTGAATTTAAAATCTGCTTGGCTTTAAAAAATGTGATGGGGCATGTGACCTTTTTTTTTTTTTATCCGTCTAGACTCTAGAGAATTGAAAACCACTCATGAGTATATCCCTGATTCTCCAGGATATTTCCTGAGCTTTTTTCTTGTGTTCATGTAAAATAGGTGCACAAAGTCAGTTGAGTTTTCATTTAGCTAATTTATTAAGTCTAGCTTTATCATAGCTTTAACCACATTAAAAAGATTTATTTGAATTTATGTGATGTTTTTGGGAGGACAAAATTCCAATTACAAGCAAAGACACTCTACAGCTGAGCGTGCTGAAGGAAAAACATCTGGCGAGTTGTGAAATGCTGCTCTTTTCTGACCGATCTGCTCGTAGTGGAGTGTGTGATGAAATGTGTAAATGATGAGTTCCGATAGCTAGCAGGACAAATGGCGTGCCTGGGTCACGCTGGGGTCTAAACCAGCACAGGGGTTGACGGATATCTGCGAAGGGTTGGAGGAGTGCGGTTGTGTTTCTGCGAATTTCACTTTGTGTGTTTGTAAGAGCCTGCACAATACAGCACTATGGAAAGCTTCTCGTAAAGTTATGTCCATCAAGGTTTTATGCTATCTGTTTTCTTCATTAGCTTTGTCTTACTACATTGATATGCTAAATTAAAAAAAAGTGCTGTGTTAGCTTGTTGTTCAAAGTGATTTAGTTGATTGAAACGCTAAGACTCTGAATGTTCTCTTCTGTTGTAGCGGAAAGAGTTCTTAAAGGATGTGCTGTTCCTCTCTTGACCTTATACAGCAAAGTTATGTTTTTGTTTGTCTCATGACTACATCTAAAATGGATGGATCATTTTATTAAGCTGTTTATATATAAAAACATTGATCTATGCAGCTTATGCATCAAAGGAGCTTTTCAGGAGTTTTTCTGTTATGGAAGCTTTTCTATTCTCAACTTTGTTTACAATAAAAAAAACGTTGAGATTTATGTTGTTAGTAAATGTCCTTAGTGTGAATTCATATAATTCCTCAGAGCAATACTCTAAAGATAATTAGCAGATAGTAGGATTTATTATCATGAGCCGAACACTCGCATAGTGATGGTCGTGTGGGTGGAGAAAAATAAACCAATTGCATCATTCCCTTTGTTTAACAATCCAGTCAAATCCAGACGGTTCCATTCAGGTCCTGTCCAATGTTATTTCTGACTGAATATGCCGTTTCACTGAAGTGTCACATTATGTAAGATTCATGTTGTCTTGAATCATTAATTGTGAATATTCTTAATTGTTTTGCTTTCTGCTTTTCTCTTTCTGTTGTACACCCAGTGCTGATGTCCTAGCTGTTTTTATGGAGAGCTGGGCTGGACGCAGAATTCAGATGTAGAGATTCCTTAATAATGATGACGATGACAATGAAGACTATGTTGCTGCTGATCGCAGTACTTCTAACTCAGGCGATACAGTCCCAAAGCAGACCGGCCACACAAGATGAGAGTAAGTCTTTTTTTGTGCTACTCTTATTGTATTTTGTCTCAGGTGAAGATGTGTTAATAATAAACCGTGTCTCAGACACTTTGCAATTAGGCAACCTGAAATAGTCATATCCTTCACTCTCATGGCAGTTTTTTGTCTTCTATTTTTACTTCTTTAATCCACTTAATGTTGCTTAAGGTTAGGAGGGATTGTTTTCCACCCTCTGTCTGAGTCTAAAATAAGCAGACTGTATGTTGCAACAGTAGCATTAGGATGAATGAACATCAGTAAGGCTTCACCGTGACCTCAAGCTTATATGCAGGTATCTGTCTGCATAATACATCAAAACGTTTCTTCTTCTTAGTATTTACTGTAAAAATGTGATTTAAACAATTCCAAGTTCACTTTTAAGTTAAACAAGATTCAACACAGGTGTTTATTTGAATTCAAGGAGAAGTAATTTGTTCGTCCAGTTTGATTATACTTCTTAAAAAAACGTATGCAGTGATCTTCTTATTCTTAAAGGTTTAGTTCACCCCAAAATGAAAATGCTGTCATTATTTACTCACCCTCATGTCGTTCCAAACCCATAAGACCTTTGTTCATCTTCAGAACACAAATTAAGATATTTTTGATAAAATCAGAGATTTATCTGTCCTTTCATAGACAACAACACACCTGAAATGATTTCCAGAAACGTAGTAAATGCATTGATAATGCATTGTGATATAAAATGGTGGAAGACTGCTGTAGTTAAGCCACTGATGTTGTTCTGGGATCATTTCATTTCATTTAAACTTACTCTTTGCTGTCCCCATTAAAATTAGTTTGTTAAAATTGTACAGCACAACTGTACAGCTTTGCTGTGTGACTATACGCGCATTCAAACCATATTCATATCTTTAATGTGCTGTAAGTCATGTGCCAAAGGGGAAACACATTCTACACTGAGCCGTGGAAGTTTACACTTGGATACCATTCGTTCTCCATTTCCACCTCATATCCAAAATAGTAATTTAAAACCCTAAGGACTTTCAGGCACTTAAGTCATAGACAGAGAGTGAAAAAGGGAAACGGATTGAAAAAAAAAACCCACCAGCTGAAATGAAACCCTGAAAAATGTGTCCTTTGGCAACATTCCAGCTTAGCGAGTGCCTGTGGCTCTCACAGGCCCAAACGTGCTTCCTTAGCTTCATCTTCTTTTGGATTTCGGAAACGCAGTGTTCCCAGGAGACTTCTAAATGCCTTGCATTACAGTTACCACTATTATAAAGCGAGCGGTCACTTCTGCTCTGGCCGACTGTGGAGGCTTTAAATAAACACAGTAGGTTTGAATTTACCCCAGAGCTGGAGGTGTGAAATAGCTGCCATCTGTACCCTCCGGCTATGCAAAAATACCTCGCTTTTCTCTTCCCCCACTATCTCTCTCTGTCTCCCTACCGTCGTCTCACCGTCCTCCTTTTGTAATGAAAAGGTATTTGTTGTCAAGAGTTGACTACCGGAGACGCTATAAATTACTGCTTTTAAAAGAAGACACAGAAAGTACTCCGCCCTGTGGTGCTATTCCACAGCGGAGATCGTGTTTCTGGGAAAACGAAGCACGTTTTCTTGTGGTTGAGTGCAGAGTTATGAGACCTGTGGGTAGAGAGCGTACACCTATGTGCAGTACTCTTGATGACATTTTGAATTGCGTGAAAATATTACCAAGTATGGAGATTTATTATTGTAGACTCAACTGCGGGTTAACAAGTGGGGGCTCGTCCGGGATATAAGTTATTTTGTTGATTTCTGACTGTTTTGTTAATGTATTTGAGTTTCCGGTTGCTTTTTTGAATACTTCCCTAAACGATTCTAATGTAAGGAGGAAAACCCAACCCAACTAAAATGTGATGGATTACCTTTTACCCACTTAATGCTTGACAGCCAAATGGCCAGGCATGATGATACCCTCTACGCGTTTCCTCTCCTCCTCCTCTCCCTCTTCCTCCTGTCAGGACAGAGAGCACTTTTCCCTCTCTCCCCTCAGGCCTCCTGTGGTGTAAATGATAGTTACAGCTGTCGATGAGTGACTGACACTCCAGCATTTGGTTACATTTGTTTTTTTTCCCTAGGTGGGAATACAACCTGCACAAACAACAGGATTTCCTTAAGTAGTGTTTCAAATTTGTCTAAACACCTTTAAATGGTTTAGGTTTGCAGGACTTGCAAAGTGTAAAATGTATTTTATTGAAAGTGAAAATAAAATTCTAAGTCATTCAAAAATGTAACTTTTTGCTAATGTACAAATTAATTCATTGCATGTTTTTTAATGCTGATAAAATGTGGTTTTGTTAGTATATATGTTTGTATATATATATATATATATATATAGATCGATAGATAGATTTGGTGCATTTTATTTTAGTCCTTTTTTAATTTCACTTATTCACTGGAGATCATTTTCATTTTTAGAATGTAAATTATTTTAAATAATATTTAATTTTTTTTTCAAAAATATTTTAATATTTTTTAAAAGTTTAACAATATCAACACTGTTCTGTTGACCTCTAAAGAGCCATGCGCACACTACAAGGCTGATTGTCTTTGTTCTGGTAGATGAGTAGTCTGTGGCAATACAACACGTTCTAACTAGTCATGGATGCTATGACAGATTTATACAAGTTTCAGCTTTAAATCAGTATATTGTAAATCATTCAATAGTGTCCCCATAATACGTAATACATTGCTTTTAGCTTTGTTAATATGTGTGATATCTGTCTGATTCCTGTTGTTCATGGTTAACGTCCACTGATGCATTTTAATGCATGAGCCTTTTCTTATTCTTGCCACGTCATTTTTGCTCTCTGCAGAACAATCTGACTCTCTAGAAGGAGATGAATAAATACTTTGGGGTAACAATGGCTGTGATTCAGAAGAGCATGCTGATCTCATTCCGCCTCAGACCATGTGCGTGTAAACATGGCCACATTTGCGTGTAGGCAAGCAGTGATTATGTTTGTACAACCATGGCCATTGTGAACAAATGCCATTAGCATCCAAGTCCTGATGCGGGCTTTAATTGACGCAGGCTAGCATAAGACAAGTTAGGTTAATGTTAGAAGAGGTGTGTGTGTTTCTTTTGGTATCGCACCTTCACTAATCAGTGACCGGGAGTAAGAATAATCAAATTTGCTCACAAAATAAACTTAAGAGTCACATTCCAGTTTCTGTGCGTTCAATTCTTTGTCACCGTGCACATTCTAGTCTACTAAACCTCTGATATCTCAGGCGCAGATCACTGGAAGAAAGAAGTGAAGGAGGGGTCATTTTCTTTTGGCCGTTTCTTTGAGTTTGTACTTGACCATCATTCTCTCGTGAAAGGAAATCCCTGTGGTCATTCTCTTCTTGTATTGCTTCCTCTCTTGTTTCCAGTCCCCTCTGCCCTTCCTGCACGCCGCCTCAGTCTCACTCGCTTACCTCTCATTTTGTCCATCGCCAAAAAACTTACTGTAATTAACTTGATTTTCAGGAACGTCAATCTTTTTTGGAAAGAAAAAATGCGAAAGGAAAGAAAAAAACGCAATGGCTATTCCAGCTGGGTTGCTTTTCTGAAAATATAGACTTTAATCCAGACTAATCTGGTCACAGAATCAAGATCGACAGCCTTGAGATTCCATGAGGAGTCACTCTGCCGTATGAATTGTAATAAAAACAGCATTGTTATAAAGCAGAGGTGGTCGAAGTACACAAATCAAGATCTTGAGTAAAAGTACAGATCAGTACAATAAAATATTACTCCAGTAAAAGTACTCCTTTTTCAATTTTACTTGAGTGAAAGTACAAAAGTACTTGTTTTTTTATGTACTTAAGTAAAAA
>JAUMHR010007541.1:0-14512 GCA_032361145.1 Enteromius fasciolatus
TTAATGAATCTTTGCAAATCGCCTTTCCTAATAATGTGCTAATTAGCAAGTTTCACTATGAATACGGCTAAAAAAAAAGATCCTCCGAGAGCGCCTCAGAAAAGAGGGGCGGGGTCAGTGGAGCTCGTGAAGATTTAAAGGGGAAGTACACAGAACAGAGGGATTTCAGAAGAGCTGTTTTTGTCAGGGTAAAAATTTGCGTTTTTTACACTAATTATTTTTACATCTTTGAGAATTTTTTAAAACAAACTCTATTACAAACTTTCCATTAAGACCCTAAAGAATCATATTAGCTTGTGGAAAATTGGCTTTGTATGACTCTTTTGTGTATGTACTCACCCTTATCTATCCAAGATAGATAAGGGTGAAAGATAGATGAGTTTGTTTCTTTATTGGAACAGATTTAGAGAAGATAAAAATGACATCACTTGCTCACTAACACATCCTTTCAAGTGAATGGGTGCTGTCAAAATTCAGAATCTATTATCCATAATAATGTAAAAAAAATAAATTTCCTGTTATCTTCTCACATCACTCTAAACCAACATATTTGTTTAGTATTGTACTGCATGATCTGTGCATATTTCACTTCTAATTTTACAATATGACTCTTTCGTTAAGGCAAGGAATTTTGTGTAAGAAACAGTTTGAAGTTAGAAATGTCTTATTGATGGATTTATTAATAACAAAGCAATAATAAAGAGTTATTGTGTTGCTTTTATGCAATGTTTGGACTCTCGCATTAAATGTAAAATATGTTATTGATTAATTGATGACCAAAAACTTGCACCGGAACTAAACCATGTCCACCACTGTAATTACAGATTTCACTTCTGACCACTGACTTGAGGTTTACAGCTGGTGGTCTTAAGGTTTAGCTAATGATCCTTGAATAGTTTTCGTACTCAGTTTTGGTTCAGTTGGTACGCAGAAGCTTTTATCTAAAGCTGTATTCTTTTGGGACCTGTAAGCTATAAATCTTTATTCTAGCATGAGAAAACAATTTTAGTAGCATGACTGCAGAAATATGACCACTATAAAACTATCCCGACCCTAATTAGTGCCATTGTAAAATCTGAACTTTTTGATCGTTATTATTAGTTTCAAAAACGTAAAGAACTTAAAAAAAGGGAAAATCCCTTTTTTGATAATATAGGCATGCAGGGATCTGTTAAAATGCCTGTAATATCTGTAATATAATATCTGTACCATTGAAAATTTGTATTATGCTTTTATGTAATTTATCACAGCTGTCTTGAATGACATTTAAAACTAAATTCAAGCTTAAATTGAAGACCAATTTGTAAAGTAGGTGTATTTCTTTGTCTGAAGTAGCCATTTAATATTGTTAGAAATTCATATCCTCATAAATCAAAGGCTACGGCTTGGTCTTGGTGGCTTTTGATGTTGTCCAGGCATCTGCTTCTGCGTGAGCTATTTGCATGCGTTCATTCTGCTCTCTTCTGTCATTCTCTTTCGCATTTTTTCCACATGTTGCCTTATTTTCCAGTTGCCTGCAAACCTTTATTGCGACTCTTGGTGGTGTTTGGCCTTTCCATGTCTTCCTCTAAAGTGATGCCACACTCCAGTGCAGCAGGGCTGGCTTTCCGACCGCATGGTCGGTTTTGGCAACATCGACCAGACGAGGTTTATGGTTTAGCCCGGACTAGGTTAATGGTCTTCTGGATCTTTTTACACATCAAGATTTTTTTTTTATCCGTAGACAGAGAGGTGTATTAAAATAGCTGCGGTCCTCAATGTGCAACAGGAAATATGGTCAATTGCACTGTCTACAAGAAGTACTTTTGCATTAAAACAAACAGATATTTGTTGCCGTTTCCATTGTATACCTGACGTTTCAGCATTCTCAAGATAAAATATAACGTAGTGAGATTGAATGTGGCCGGCTCGCTGACAGCGGTCGTTGCTTAGTTTGCTCTCTCGCACTTGTGGAGGCAGACCAACAGTGATTCTGGTCCCCAGATGCTACTATTTCCAAAGAGCTCCACCAAAACCTCAACTCAACCCTCCAGAAAAACCCAATGGGCTTTTGACAGGAAGGCCACGGTGGCTTCTGTTGAATTAAGGCTTCATCAAGTTAGTCTTTCATTTCTCAGTTTCATGAGTCATGAGCAATGAAAGATGTACGGTGGGCTCCAGAAGTCTGAGACCACATTGCCAATCTGGGATTGAGAATCTGCTGTAATTTAAAACTGGAAAAGTTTTGGGATTTTGAAAAATACATTCTGAGAATGAGAGTCCTAACAGCTGATATGTAATCCAGTTAACATCTGTTTGAAGTGAAAACTGGTTGTTTGCAAGAAACAAATATAGACATTTTTAACTTTCAACTGTAACTTCTGGCCAAAATACAGGTCTGTCGTCCATAATAACAGTTCTTCCAGTGAAAAAAGTCCTTTCACTGTTGGCCTCTCAAATCAAAATTCACTGATATATTCCTTTAGAACTGTTTTGGAGTTTTTTGCATATATATTGTGCTTGATCTGTTCGCATTTCTATCCTAATTCAGACAATACAAGGTTTTTCTCTAGAGAACGCAATGACACTTTTTGCTTCACAATTCTTTAATTTGTTTGGACATTCTGACTGCACCCATTCATTGCATTGGTTATGTAATGATAAACTTTTGCATGATCTTGGATGGCCCGAGGGTGTGTAAATTTAAAGTAAACCAACATATTTGTTTAGTATTGTACTGCATGATCTGTGCATATTTCACTTCTAATTTTACAATATGACTCTTTCATTAAGGCAAGGAATTTTGTGTAAGAAATATGTTGGTCTTCCCCGAACTTTCCCCCACATGTCTTTTCATATTCGTCATCCTTTCCTATCAAAATGCTTGCTATGGATGTGAAAACAGAAAATCTAACTCAAATCAGAATTTTTTATGGCGGACGAAAGTTTCAGAGGCAGTGTGTAAAAATGATTGACACAATGTAAGGTTGTATTTATTTTTTAATGTGTAAAAATTTCAGTCTCCGTGTACAAAGACCTTTACACTCATGTTTTTTCCCCTCTGTTTTGTTCAGTAAAAATTTCATTGCATCCCCGAAAGTTTCAGAAGATTGATTTTCCTACAGTAATGCTGTCAGATTGGAGTGCTTTTTATGGCAGACTCGCTTAAATAACCTTAGTTTTGGTGATTAGTTTGGCCTAAGGTTGCATTCTGTTCCTCATAGATGTGTAGATGACGTCTTTAGATTAATTACAAGTCCTGCAGGCCTTTGGATCAGGAGACCCACTTGTAAGCTCAATTTCGTAAAGCAACATGCATTTCAAGTCCCTAATTCTTTCATTCAGTAGAGTCACATAAAGACATTTGAATAATGAGGCTTCTGGAAACGTTTGGTCTGTCCAAGGATGAAATTGTCTAGTTTTATCTAATGTGCAGTCTAGCAGTAATGTCATATTGTGTCAGTCTTTATACAGTAGTTTGAGGTTTGGTTGAGGTTAGATGTTATAGGTTTAGACAGGGGGTAGGAGGGTTATAAAGCCAAAGAGAAACTATAAACAAGTTATGGAAGGCAGTATGTAATGTTACATTCTTTATCACCTAGTGTTTTACACTGGGAAAGGTGTTTATGGCACTTGAGCCACCGGGTTTTCCAAAACTAAGCTTTGATCATGTTAGATATGGCTGTCCTCATATGCTTGGGGCAAAATAAGTAAATATTACATTTGATGTAACCTTGTAAAGTTGCGCAGAGGAAGGTGGTGTAGTACAGAAGTTTGGCTTTATTTGCACATTTTTCATCTGTAACTGGAATCATAGAGTCAAGTCATAAAAAGAAAATAAAGGCAGCTTTCCTCAGTAGCAGAAGGTTGCAGTAGCACACGTTTACATATGGAGCCTCTCACTATCAGGTTCAGGATACAGTAGTGGCACACGTTTAGCGTTTACGCAGACGGCGGCAGTTGTCAAGACAAACACATCGCGTCAATGCCACTGCGGGCAGTCCCAAAGGAGGCCGGGACTGGATGTTATTGTTTTGAAAAGGAATCCTCTTGGTGGAAGGCAGCGGGGTTTAACCCCAGGCCACGGGGGCTTCATAAATCTTCTTCTGCCTCTGGAAGTCCCCGGCCGCGCAGGTTGGAGGGCGTACAAAAGAATCGAACCGGTCAGGATGTAGAGCCAGGACTCAAATGAGCGCCCCCGGGACCCTGCAATAATATCAACAATGTCCAGCAAATCAGCCACTTGTGTTTGTAGGCGAGTGTGCGTATGTGATTTTTGGACGAGGCCAGACTGAGTCAGTCTGAGGGTTGTGTCTTGCTGTGTCAAAAATGTTGTCATTCAGGATAGGAGACTCACAATATGCTATGTGCGAAGTAGGGCTGGTTAAAAATATTTTCACAATCAAAAAACATTGTTTTCAATATCTATTCTTAAAATACCAAGATCGATCATTTACTGTATGCCAGTGTTTCCTGCGCTGAATTTCAGTGGCAGACCCCACTGACAAATTTACAACCACATGGCAAAAGTTGACAGTTTATCAGTGTTTTCACTGAATTGAGTGTTGTAAGAAGATTTATGGTGAGAAAAACACATTTAATTTTCGCTTTTCTAAAGTAATAACATACTGCGTAATCAGTGTAGTCTGATTCAATAACAAATGACTTAGCTGAACCAGTTCTTTTTTGTCAAAAAAACACTGCTAGTGTAGTGTGATTCAGCAGTTTTTACAAAGTGGCCCTTTAATGAATCATTCCAAAAATATTCACAAGTTAAATAAGTCCAATGGGTCTTTAAACTCATTGAATCCATCAGAATGATTACTCAGCTTAAACAAGTAATCATTACCTTTAGCAATAAAATATATTCACAATCTTATAATATCTTTATGAGTCAGTTATTAAGTCAGTAATTCAAGTGATTCATTCAAGTGATTCTTTAGGAACAAAAAAAGTGACTTGCTACTTCTTTACTCTTTTAAAATGATTAAGGACTTAGAGATATATAGTTAAATGAGTGATAACACCCTCCCCCCTATTTGCATGTACAGTATAGTACATTTTTACAGTGTACTGATGAAAATCTATATTTAGCAAATTTTTTCGTGAATACTGTAGTTCTTTTTTAAATAAACTGAACAGTTTTGCATTAAAACGTTCAGTTTAATGACTGATCTACATTAATGCATTGCATACAAACACACACAGAAATTGTACAATGCACTGTGCCTGAACCTTTCATCATAAAACCTGACTAATATTAAATGATTTGCTTCCATCTTACCTTGCACTCTTTCAATTTTAAACCGATGCTTTTCTCAGGAATTAGAGATCTGCTTCTGTGAACAGGAAACCCCTCCAACTTTGATTTGATTGGCCATGTCAATTATTTTAACAGCAGTTGTGCAAATTTGCCGGAGCCACGTGCATCTGTAATTTTTACAGTTAATTTTCACGCTGTACTGTTTATTGTATTCTAAACTCCTGTGTGATTATACCTCATAATGCACATCTGTATATAGTTTTTTTAATCTGTTGATTATTATCGGTTTTTTTCTGTATGCCAGCCATGACTATTCATGTGTGGTGTCATTTGAAATATACCATTCTTTTTGCAAATGTCTCCAGCAGCAGTTTTGACTGTGCGCGAAGATATTGTGAAGTGTTGTGGTGACAGACATGGGTTTGGTTGCTTCGTCTGACTGTTTGTGGTGGCCTCTCTTGTTCACCGACAGCTTGTCCTCTCTGCCCAGATGTTCACAGTACATTGATAACCTGAGTGACATGGCATGCAGTCTCTCGCCCGGCTGAGTCTCAGCAAGGCCCATGGCATCATGTAGGAGCGAGTCTGAGGGTGGCGGGAGGAAACTCATTATTTAGTGCATGTGATGAAAACAGCTTGACTGCCAAGTGTTCTTGGTCCCTTATAGTTTTTATGATTAGGTTTTTTAAAGTGCAAATGTTTAGCACATTAAAAATACATTAACATATTTGCAAGTAGAGAGATTGAATTTATCGCTTCTTTCATTATGTTTCTGCAGTACACTGTGTGGTGTAATGCACAATTGTATAATCAGTGTATTTTTTTATTGGTTTCACCATTCACCTGTTGTAAAGGCCTCTTATCCAATTCATATCTACTTTTACAGATGTACTGTGTCTTATGGTGACTGTACGTGTGAGGCTGCACATTTCACTTCCTGTACTTTGCATCCGTAGTTTATAGATAAGAGCAATTTAAGTACAATAGACCCTGAACTTTAAGGTGACTTTTGTTGTGCTTAAGATTTATGTAAATGACGATTAAGCAATTAATCGAATTTCAGGAGGAGCACGCACGAACGATCGCAGCTGCCACCAATCTCCTTATTACTGATAACCCCGTGAATCTCCTCTCCTCCGTCTTAAATACCGCTCACTCCCTATCCTCGGCTTCTGCGTTTTTTGTCTTCCTCCACCTCCCCTTCCGCCACCCGAGCCGAAGCCGACCCTCGCGAAGGGTCCCTCGTTTTGCCAAGTGCCAAGTATCACCGAGGTAGTGGAAACTAGTGAAATAACATGAACTTAATAATACAAGAAGGCTTGGCTATCAATTTAGAAAATTCAGAAAATATTCTATCTTGGGACATTAAATATCCACCTGACAAGTATCAAATTTCCTAGAAATCACCAAGAGAAAATAATATATATTATAAATAATTATAAATGAAATTAATAAATATATAAAACATTTATAGTATTCATTAACATAAATGAAACTATATTAGGAATATAATTATAAAGAAATACAAAGGTCCAGGTATATTGCTCATTCTGTGCTACAAAGATTTTTGTTCAATCAGTAATAATAATAATAATTTTTATAATGTTATAATATAATTTTATAAAATTAAAACCATATTATTATTTGTTTTTTATTTGTATTATTGATCATTCATTTTGCACTTTGCATTTTTCAGTTAATTTAATAATAATAATAATACATTATTTTATTTTTAGTAATTATTTTATTGTAATAATATTGTAATAATTATTATTATTATTATTTATCCCACTATAACGAACTAGCAAATTATGATTGTCTATGAATTAAGTGTCTTTTAGTGTCGAGGCCAAACTAATACTTCCATATCCATTTATAGTACACACTGCTTTTTGTGCAAGCATGCTGTTTATCCCTGTATTCTTGAGAAAAGAACACAGTCTCCGTGTCTGAGCAGACCATGGTCTTCAGGCATGATGGGAAAGTCTTTTCTGTGGCATAGGTTCTCATCATTAAAGCTCTTCCCCTCTGAATACTGCCTGCCAAACTATGCGGCTTCCAGCCGAGGCCGGCGCACGAGGACATGGATTGCAATGAGGCCTAGCTGAACATACTTCCTACCGGTGACACCCCACATCAATCTTACACTGCTCTGCCCTAGGAGGTGAAAGCATGGGCTCACACACTCTCAAGCAATGACTGGAGCTCTGCGGGTGTTTTTTGAGAAAAACCTCTCATTTCATCTCTCGGTTTGAAGCAGAAAGCTTTTAATACTACAATAAAGTAGTATTATAGCTTATGCAATACTTCATTTAAAGTTTGGAATTTTAAGCTGAATTGTATGTATATATATATATATATATATATACTGTATATATATTAACCAGTGGCGTTAGTTCTTAATCTGTTTGTTTAACCAGTAGCAAGGAAGAATGTTAAGGAAATTGTTTGCAGTTTTGTTTGATGATGCAAGTAAAATTACACTTTTTTTGTAACACTGTTGTGTTTATTTTTTTTTATTAGATATATATATAATTGCATTGCACTTAAAAAGCAATGTTAGTGAAAACATAGCTTCAGTTTCCTGGTTCTGTTATCTGGATTAAGTGGACACGTTGATGTTGTTTTCTCACTTTGCTGGCCTGGTGATTTTAACTTCCAGCAAAGCCCCACTGGCAGAGAGGAAGGTTTCGTTCTTGCACTTTCACCACGGTGTGTTTTGTCAGCTGGATCGCAGCATTTCATCGGGAACTTCACCAACTCTTAGATTTGATGGACCTCACACTTACACAAGGCCTTTGACTATCTCAAAGAAAAATCCTAAAAAGATTTGACAGTGTTTGAAACCTCATTAGAGGTAATTTATTTTATTTTGTTCTCCCCTTCCTTTTTTAAGCTGAATAATTATTTATTTTTTTCGAGGACCAGTAAATTACAGCTACCATGTCAGAGATTTAATATACTGTAGCACCAGATCCAGCATAAGTCAAATGTGGAGCATTTGCGAGCGTCTAAAGCCAAAAGGTGTAAATTAGTCTTTCATTGCTGCTTATCGTTGATTCAAATTCTCCACATTGTTTTGACTGTATCATTCAGCTGTACGTATCTGACGTTTTTTTGACGTTTCAGAGTTAAACATCCTGTGGGCTGCCCATCAGGTTCACCACAGTTCTGAATACTACAATCTGTCGACAGCACTACGCCAGTCTGTCACCCAGCAGTTTTCCTCATGGGTATGAAGTACCTGCATCTCACTAATTAATCTGCGATCATTTTGGCACGATGCATGACAGATCATGTAACAGTTATTAGTTAATGAGCTCTAACAGTGTAGCTAATGGCCTATTATGAAGTGATAACATTTTATGTGTTTATCAGGTGTTTTACCTTCCGTTGGCACTGATGGTCCCTCCATCGGTTTTTGCAGCGCACGTACAGTTTAACCTGCTCTATCAGTTCTGGATTCATACTGAGGTACTGTGAGATATGTCTTTACTAAATGTTATTCACATTTTATTTCTATTTTAAATTTTTTAGCAATGGATTATAAGCAATTTCTTAATTTTGACTGTTCCAGGTTACGTTTCATAGTATGTGTAGCCATTTTCAAAACTCTAACCATTTGTATTTTTGCCCGTTCTGGGGTTTTGTATACCACAGTCAGTCATAAGTAATGAGATTTTGAGATTTTATGAAATATTCCAAACAGAAGCTTTACATTTACCATTTTAAATGGCCTTCAGTATCGGCTTTACATTCGGGGATCATTTGGGAAATGGATTTGGAATCACTTCCATCTTGTAGAGCTCTATTAGTGAAAACAGTCTTCACGTCTCCAGTTTTCTGAAGGGTATAATTTATGCTCCCTTTATAGGCTTTTTTTGATGTCGTGTAATTTATTGGCGTCGAATTCCCAGTCCTCATCCAACATTAGAATACGAGTTAAATTGTGAGGGAGCTCCTTTCTTTTAAGACAAAATTCAGCTGTGGCCAGATCTCTCATTACATGAAAATAATGGCCCACTGAAATATGGCGCTCACTTACACTGAGCTGTTCCCATTTTGCAGACGTCAGAAATCAAGCACTCAAGTTAAAAACCTGATGGTCGGCTCTAACACCTGCAATATATGCCTCATCAAGCTCAAATGGATGTTTATATCCTGGTAAAATAAGTGTGTGCATTTAACTCACTGTAAAACTTGTGCAGTGACACGCATGCATATTTATGAGTGTGTGTTATCAGGCGCATTGGCTTCTATATGCGTCTTCTAATCCAATGTAATGTTTGTTTTACTTCCAATCTATAAATATTGTTCTTTCCATCTGGAAATTTGGCCACCTTTCTCTTTCCGTAGTTAGCGGTGTTTTGACCGAGCTCATCAGATAAGAAAACACCATGTATTAATGATGTCTCCAAGTACATTTGCGAACATCTGAACCAGTCAAGGTTCCACAATCCCTGAAGAGCACATTTCTTCAGCGTTTGAAGCCAAGATAAAGACAAGGCACTCAATAGGGAAAATTAATCACATGCCGTATGCAAGACTAATATTAAGATTCGGTCTGCCTGTCCATATGAAAAATGTCAAAGGAGGACAATGGGCTAACCAATGATCATTTATCTTTTAGTATTTTGTCTGTGGTTTGTATTCTGTATATAAAAACGACCTGTTGCTGTTGCCCCTTCGTGCATGAACGGAAATAGTTATTAGTGAAGTTACAGTTCACCAAAAAATGCAAATTCATTTACGTGTCTTCATGTACTTACAATAATGTGATTCTGAACCTGTATGTCTGTATGATTTCTTATGCAGAACACAAAAGAAGGAATATTCTAGTCGTTTTTGTCAATGCAAGATTGCAAGCTGAAAAATGACAAAAGCATGATAAAAGTGGCCTGTGTGAGAAACAGATCCAAATTTGAAAAGTGATAGTCTTTAGTAAGCTGTTAACCATTATTAATGGATTATTGAATGTGATTTGAACAGTCAGTTGTGAACTAGATCAGCAGTGAAAACTGTCATACTGTGCTATCAAAGTAATCATATGACTCCAGAGGACTTGCTGGTTTCGATTTATTTTGATGGTCCCTTTAACACATTCTGTTGACTGTAAGTAACATTGCACCTACATACTGTATCAGTATGAGTATTAGTAGACTGTTAGGGTTAGAATAATTTGACATATACTTGAAAAGTTATGTATAGTCAGAAGAATGTCTGTTGGGAGACCATCACAATAAAGAGTTAGCAGATATTAATCAGACAGTGTAGTTAGTTGACTTGTATGTGCAAAGTTACTTATTTTTAAAAATGCACCATCAAAATAAAATGTTACCGACTTGGAATATATCACACAAGTCACATGCACTACATTTATTATATTTTATGGTGCTTTGCATCCTTTTTGTAACTTGAAGGTTTTGTAATATAATCTGTGACCTTGTGTTTCTGTCAATAGCTGGTCAAAGATCTTGGACCTCTAGAGTTGATCCTAAATACTCCCAGCCACCACAGAGTTCATCATGGTAAGCATTATTACCTTTGACTGTAGATTTGCATTGCACTTCCTTTAGAGCATTGGTATTGCTCAGTTTATCACTGTGGGTCAAAAGCTAAGCGTGTATTGTCATTGAGATCTTATCATGTGACTTAAGTAACACTGTTAATACTGGAAAAACATTTTACACCTGTGAACAGAGATTCCATAATGATCAGTGAATCAGTAACATTTGACCATGTATTCACAGGGCGAAATCCATATTGCATTGATAAGAATTATGCAGGAATTCTGATCATCTGGGACAGAATGTTTGGTAAGTAAAATCTCAACCAATAGTTGTTTTGAAAATGAATGAAAATGAGGCCTTGTACGTTCATTAATGGAGACATTATACCCCTTTTTACAAAATGTAATATAAGTCTCTGGAGTCCTCAGAATGTGTCTGTGAAGTTTCAGCTCAAAATACCACAGATCATTTATTATATAATTTTGAAAATGGCTATTTTGAGTGGAAGCAGAGACACTGTTTTCTGTGCCTGGTTCTTTAAATGCAAATGAGCTTTTGCTCCCCGCCCCCTTTTCAAGAATAGAGCTGCGCCATTACAGCTCTTAACTGCTAAAAACATCTGTTTTGGTTCTGATTATTCTATTTATCGTGCTGAAATATTAAAATAAGTTCTCATTCACCCACAAGTTTACGAGTAAAACACACAAATTACAAAAACAGTCTGTGTAGGTAAACAGCTGGGAAAGAAATCATGTTACATGTGTGGCAGCGGCAATATGCAGTAAATAAATCAATAAATTCATTGTTATCTTGTCTCCTCTGAGGCTGGGACTGGGAATAATTTTCTGTGCACCCAAAGACAGAACAGTCAGCATGTTTTGCTCAAACTTTTTGCCATTGCATTAGAACTGCTACACCGCTGTTGCTTGTGAAATCAAAATGACATTTACAGACTAGGGGCGGTATTATTATAATGAGATCCCTTTGCAACGTCACAAGGGGAGCGAGATCAGATGCACTCGTTTTTCAGACGCTTGCAGAAAAAGGCTAAAACAAAGTTACTGGGTTACTCTTTTTCACATTTCCTTGGTTGGTAGATGCACTGGGGACCTGATAATAGCACTTAAAAGTCAGATTTTCATGATATGTCACCCTATTATTTAATGTTATCGTTCTACTGTCTACCAATCAACAAATGCACTTTTTTGTACATTGTGATGTATGAACACACATGGAAGTCACTTTGAAAATGTGATGTTCTCTGCTTCTTCCCTTCATACGTAGGTACTTTTGCTCCTGAAAGTGATAAAGTTATCTATGGGCTCACACACCCAATCGGCACATTTGAAATCTGGACTGTCGAGGTTAGTCGTAATTTTGTATAAATTCTAATAAATATATTTTTATTTTTAATTGAAGAATTAGTTAATTTATTGTAATGTATTGACATTAATGCTTATATTACAATATTTTTTGTAATATTGTTATTTTTATTTTCTTATTTGTTAGTGTCCGGTTTTCAAGTTTTGCATTATGTCTGTTTTAGGGTTAGTTTTTTACTATGGTATTATTGTAACCTACATGGGCTCAGTGATCACATTATGTAAGCAAACTTTACGTCATTCATAAACAAAATGCTTGGATTAATTTGCCCTCACATTCTATCAAGACTTTTGACTAGTGAAAATATCAACACTGGAGATGAATTGGGTTTCACATAATGGGCTCTAGTGTATCAGACAGGCCTAATTTTAGAGATGTAAATATCCGACCAGAGGCAATGGGAGCTGGGCTTCTCCTCACATTACCATGCTAGTGGAAAAGCCATGCTGTAACCATAACATTATTACTCCACTTTAAACACACGGCTCAGGAGAGGTGAAAGAGTCCTGCAAAACCAAATAAAGGTTGTGTTTGATTATTTTTTCTGTGCTCTCCTGTGGCAGTCTGGAGTAAGAGTGATCTGATGCGTGTGACAAAAAGCATTTAGACGCAAGGATGAGATGAAATGGTGAAATGAAGTGGGATGAAATGACTAAAAAAACGAATAAAATACAAATAGTTGAGGGAAGCGTTTTTAGGTAATACTGCATTGAAGAGTTTGCTTAATATTAAGGATGCATGTGCTATTTATGGTTTTATAGCTTCATTCTTCTTTTCTTTCCTCTCTAAAGTTCCTTTGTTACCCATACCTATGGCAAAGGTTCTGGGAAGCAGAAGGAATTTCAAATAAGCTGTCCGTCATTTTTAAAGGGCCAGGCTGGACTCCAGGAAAACCAAGATTGGGAGACATCGGTGATATACCACAGGTGGGAAGCCTTTTTTTTCTCAAGATGTTTCTTATTTTAAAAACAGGGAGCTGCATGCTATTCTGAAATGGATCTAGAATGTATTTAACAATTCCTAAATTACTAGGATAGAAAATTAAATGGGGGAACCAGTGAAAAACTTTTAAGTACTTTTAAGTAGATGAACACTTCTATTCAGCAATTAAGCATGAAATGAATGAACAAAACCAATGCTTTGAAAAATGCTTTTATAGATAAAGACTTATTTACATTTTAAATAAATTGTTCTTTTGACATTTCTAGTCATCAAAGAATAGATTTTCTTTTATTAATCTTTGCATAGATATTTTCAACATCGGTAGTCATATTAAATATTTCTTATGCACTAAATCAGTATATTAGAATGATTTCTGAAGGATCACAATTTAGTTTGCTGTTACAGTAATACATTTATTTTAAAATATTGAACTATTAAAATATTGATACTGTTATTTTGAATTGTAATATTAAATGTGTTAACGCATTACCAATTTAATGCAGCCTTGGAAAGCATAAGAGACTTCTCTTAAAAATATTAAAATCTTAAAAATATTAAAATATTAAAATCTTTTGGACAGTGGTTTAAATTATTTTTTAAAAAGAAAAACGGTTTATGGGGGGGAAAACACTTTTCCAATATGTTCAGAGTCTTCAAAATCCAAAACAATGTTTTAGGAGCAGGACTCTTTGTTCATGTTCACCTTTAAATATGAAGCTCTTTTGTTCCTCACCTTACTTGTCGTTTACTTCCTGCTGTTTCTATAACAGGAAAAAAGGTCTCTCAAACGATTCCCTGAGTTCTCACATAAAAACAGACTCATGTTTCAGACAGGCTTTACAAGTGTGTGCCGATGCCAAATGAGTCTTAACCGCCTTTGTAGGCTGAGGCACAATAGGCTCATTTTCACTCGTCTTTAAAAAGGCAAGCTTTTTTGGGCCCGATCAAACGGCAGGCCTGCGACAAGGTTTTGAAGTCTTCTCATCAGGAGAGCGGCGGTTTGCTTTGAAACACGTCTAACTGTGCCACATACTAACAGACGCAGCTTCACACTCCGAGGAGCCCTGTCTCTCCCTCTCTTATTGTCGCTCTCACCATGTTACAATTAAAGCCACCTCAAAGTGGGCCCTGGTGATCCTAAACATGTGGAGAGAGCAGGAATTTGACAGAAATATCTTGAAAGGCCCTCGGTGATGCAGACCGGGGTGTGCCTGTTGTTTCTCCTGTGGAGTGGAGGAGAGTAGGAGCGAGGGAGGCTGGCTCGGATGTGTTGATTTCTGAGGGAAAGCAGAACACGCTGCGGCGGTGGTGTGAGGAAAACCCACACGTGTCTGCAGCTGAGACAGCCTCAGGAATTCTTAGGAAATCAACAGTGATTAAGTTCTCAATGATTCATGTCCAAAAACACTGATGTACGAAGCTACGAAGAGTTATT
>JAUMHR010008014.1:0-14474 GCA_032361145.1 Enteromius fasciolatus
CAAGTGATTAGCACACCTGATTCTGATCATTTGAATGGGTGAGCGAAAACTTTTGGTAATATAGTGTATATATACACGCTGTTTTTAATCAATTAAATCCAGCCTTTGTGACCAGAAGAGACTTCTAAAAATTTAAAACAAGCCACCACAAAAGGGGACTGATTCTGACAAAGCTTGAGTTTAAATGTGAGCTGACCATTCAAATCAGCAGATATAAAGACACCACTGCTGACTTTCGTCTTTAATTCCATTTTGTGCTTACTGGACCCTCAGCCCATTCAGCATGGTGTAATGTTACCATACTTCTCTGTGTCTCCATGCATCTCTGAGTGTGTGAAGTCTGTCCAGGCTTGCCTACACTGGGCACCGTCTCACAGACACGCCGGGTCTGATCAGTACCTGTGTTAAAATATGCCCAGACTCCCTGCCAGGCCCCCCAGCTGAGACGCTCCAAGTGTCCCGCCGTAGAATGGGACCCAGCCGAAAAAGCAATTCGCACATCTCTTCATTTGATTTATTTATTTGATTAGCAGCATTCTGAAGCGGGCGGCGCGGGAGGGCCAGGTATTTCAGCCGGGACTGTCTGCTCCAGCAGGCCTGGCACGGGCAGGAGATTGGGGTCCTGCCATCGCAATCTTCAGCTGGCGCTAGCACCGGGGGGAGAGCCTTCACCCTCCCACTTTTAAATAGAGAGAGGAGTTTTTATCCAGCTGTATTACTTTCCTTATTCCCAAATGCTGCCCAGCTGGCCTGCAGAGCGGCTGTAGTCTATGTCATTACTGCACCGTCGTGACTTGTCACTTTCAGATGACTTGATATATTTAAATGTAACCGGTGATTGCTGGAAAGCAGAAAAGAAATGGATGTATCACCAGCTGATGGAGGGAGGTGACATTAATCTAACCAGCACTTCAACAGAGCACTACGTTGAATTTGAGAACAGAAACTTGGAGCAGTCTGTCTCTTCTCTTGTGGTTCTTGGCTTATAATAGAGTGAATATGAGAGGTTCGTAGAGTAAAATTATTAGCTGTTCTTTGTTGGAGGTCAGGGGTCAAGCTAGGCCTTCAGAGCTACAATTTGTAAAAGCAAGGTATGCACTGTTCCACTTTCCATAGCTCTGCCACAAATGCTAGTAGACCGCATACTGTGCGTCAGACATGGCATATTAGTCATTGCGTATTAGAGGATCAACGTTCTAATAATGATGGAACGTTTCAGTCAAGGTACTATATTTAAATCCAGTGCAAATCCAGTTTTTGACTTGCTAATAAAACATGAGGGAGTAGTTAGTTGTTTTTTTTATTAATTTTTTACAACATAACATTTTTATTAAAAAAAAAAATTGAAATAATATTTTTTTAACAAAGCCTTTGTTATACAGCTTTTTTGTACTGTTATTTGTATACTAATATTTATTTTATTATGTGTTGTAGCAAATCTTATGCCTTTTATGCCTTTATTATGCTGTTTTTTATGTATATAAAGTATACAGTATATTACTATAAAATGTTTATCTTAGAAAAAATAACTTTAAAAAAAAAAAAATAATTTATTAAAAAATTTAAAAATTACGGTATGTTGCATATAATGGGATATTTAAAGAGATAAAGAGCTAGCTTGTGAAAGTGGTGCCAAAATAGAACTTTGCGTGTGGCTGAAGTCTTTTACCCATGTCCAAGTCAAGATATTTTTTCTCAAGCTTGAGAATCAGTGCAAGTCAATACATTTTTTGTCCACATTATTATTTAGAATTCCGAACCAAAGAGCTATATAATAATAGATGTTGTGTTGCATGTGCTGCTGTTCCTGTCTCTCTCCTTCATCTCTCAGGTCAAACACCTGTCAAAACCCACCTTCCCCTCGACGAGTTTCTCCAACCCACTACTATTATACTCAACTGCTGGATAAATCCACTTGACTTACCCAAAAGATTAAATTATTTACACATTTAGAAAAGACTCACTCTTCAAATATGGCCGGCTCCAGTGGCATGGCCTCATGAAGATTTAATCAGCATAATTTCTTAACGATGGATCGGGAGCTATGGGAAGAGCCGGGAACGTCTTATTCGCAGATGGAGGAAGCAGGGGCTACTGCTCTCAGCAAGAGCGTTAGCGTGTGATTGACACATGGCTGAAACCCATCCGTCAGATGAATGGTTCCTGCGCTTGTCCTGTGCCTCGTCTGAAGGGCTCTTGTCACCTTGCGGGTTGTCACTTAAAGACGAATTGTCAAAACAACAGAGATGCAGTTTGTAGCCATGCACATAAACAGCCTGTGGGACGGCCTTAAATGTTTATTGTCCTGTAAAGCTATTGATTTTTTTTTTTTGGGGGGGGTAGTCGTTCAGTGTGCGTGTTCAGTTCAGTCTCTAGCTGCTTCTGCGTGTGTCGGTATTAATGTTTACTGTTTTTCCCCCTTTCTCTTCTCCAAAATAAAGGCCTCTCATGTCCCAGTTCTCATCATCTGTTTTCACTGGGCATGACTGAAGTGTTGGTCACACCATTTAGAAAGTGATGACTCTGACCTCTGCTTTGCATATGCTTGGTTAGAGTCTCTGATATACTTCAGTCTGTGTGGGATTTGGTCATTGACACTTCTGAAATTGCCTCCTGAGCTCCGTCTCTCTCTCGCTCTCACTCTTTCATCCTCGTATCATTCGCTCCCTCTCTCAAAACCACTAAAACACACACACTTAGGAATGTACGGCATATTGCCAATTATTACGAACCCCAGCCAAGATTTAGTTTATCTTACTGCTGTCTAGATAGTGAACGCGTTTGTAATTTTCAGCTGGCGTTGTAATATTACGACGACGACGAATGAATATTAGCGTGCATGCCTTTCTCATAATGTCAGCCGGTGCTTTCCATAAGCACTTCATCTGGATGTGTGGGCATTGTTGTTCGTGCGTGCCTCGGATTCGGCGCTGACGGAGGAAGTCAGGACTGAGAGGCTTTGATTAAAGCGTGAGTGTGCAAAGTGGCGGGATAAGGGCCGTTTTGGATCCCTGCTCAGGCGTGGGGCAGGAGGCTAATGATCAGATTACACTGATTGGCTGCATGAAATAAACATGGTGACGGCGGGGCGCTGTTCCCGAGACGTTGCTGGGTAACGGTGTGATAATTCCACCGTCTGTGTGAGCTGCCCCTCACCTGTCTGTCTCTAGAGCATGAGCCCAGCCTTTCATACTAAATACTCCAATGTTTCCGTCCAATAACCTTTTCTTTGCCTTAATTAGATATTCCTTTTCTGCTCTGAATGACATGTAGCGTTGTGAAGTTCCCTTGGCGTTAAAAGGAATATTCTGGGTTCAGTGAAAGTTAAGCTCGGTAAGTATTTCTGGCTAACACAAGAAGTCTTGCTTATTATGCGTAAATAGTAAATGGGACCAATTTTTTGGAGAATTGAAAACAAAACTGTAATAATAAATAAATAATAATTGTCTTGTGTTGTTCTGGCAATGGAATAATAAAACTTTACACAGAAAAGGATAGTATGAATTTCTCACAACAACCAAAAGTTCCTTTTTTTTGTTTTCATTATTTGATTTAAAACACGGTAAAAGCTGTTGTATTTTTAAATATAAAGTAACACATTTATATTTTGATATTTTATAATCTTTCTGTAAAGCCAAAGCTAAATTGTCAGCATCTTTGCCGAAATCAGTCTGATATGCTAATTTATTGGCATTTTATAACCAGTTGTGCTGCTTATTAGTTGTGTAAACCATGATACAGTTTATTTTTCGGTATTTATGGAAATTTGCAACATTATAAATGTCTCTTCTGTAACTTTTAAAGCTAAAAAAAAAGGAAAAACCTTACTGACACAAAATTTTTGGATTATCAACAATGCAAATCATCTTAATATTGTTCTTGTCTTGTGGCTAAACCACTAAAACCATTTAGTATTTTAACAATTATTTTTGTGGTAATTGGCATTATGTCAGAAGTACTGTTGAGTAAGTTTAACTTGTACTGAACCCAAGCTATTCCTTTAATACTTTTTGGTCCGAATCAGCAGACATCCTCAAGGGCATAAGTGTCTTTCTCACTCGCATTTTTTCCTCTCGTTCTTATCCCAATTGCAATAAACTCATGTTTTTTTTTTTCCCCTCCTTTCGTTGAGATCACACACCCCCATGCACGTGTGCGCAGGTATTTCAGAACGCAAGCCAGTCACAAACGTACAAAGTTCCCAGTAATAATCCATTCGTTCTGTTCTGTGCTGATTCTGGGTCTAAGCCTGTACAATTATTCAAATCCCAGCTTTTAGCTGCAGCATACAGCTCCCCATGGGGCTCTGCCTCTCTAATCTTGCCTTTGGCCTTGCATTTCAAATGGAATTAATTCCCATAAGGAATGCATATGAAGAGAACCACTAGTGGCTAATCCTGCTGTTTAAGTTGCTGAAACTTACACCTGTCATGTTGTCGTAGGCGAGTGGTTGCGGGTACTGATAGCCGGACTGAAATCCACAGGGCGGCTCCTTCTCCCTTTCTCTTGTTTATCGTCGTGCCTCGCCAAAAAGAAGAGTCCCTCCTTCGCACTTTCAATCTCCCCTCCTCTCTCTCTCCGTGACTTCTGAGACGAGAGATTGCATGTGTTATTACAGAGGATATGAAGGCTTGGAAACCGAGCGGACGCGTGTCAGCTAATCTGACAGCGTGTGATCCGTGGACGGCGCTCAGGTACGGAGTGGACTGCAGAAAATGGCACACGCCAAATTGAGAATGTGTTTTGTTTTCTGCTTACAGGACACAAACATATACGTGCGGTGGTTTACTGAATCTCTAATAGCTCGTGTCATGTGGGATGTTTTTACCTGAGGGTGATGAAATGTATCTCTTCCTGTGTTATCTGGTAATGTGGATAGTTTGTGCGTCCTCTGATGGGAGTTGAAGAGTGTGTGTAGTTGTGTTTGGGGAGAGTGTTTCGGTTGCAGCTGGTGTGTGTGTGTGTATGCGAGGTCTCTCGTTCCTCTCCTAGCTGTAGGCGCATAAAGTGAGGATCGGTTCAGGACACAAGCCCATCTGCACACAAGCCCCAGGTAACACAAGCAGCAGCCCAGTTCATCAAACACACACATACACACACACAAACGGGACCCGCTACGACTCCCACATGTGCCTCGTTATAAACTCTCTGTCTTTTTCCACTTTTAAAACTCTCAGCAGTCTGTTCTTTTGCAGTCAGTCTGGGTGAAAGAATGTGTGCTGGAGTGTAATGATGCCTGTTGCCGTTTGGGTGCTTGGCCTTGCGGCGCTGGGCGTGTGTGTGTGTGTATGTGGGTAATTGAGTGGATGAAGAGGACTGGCTGGCTGGTGCTTTGGTTCGTCCTCTCTAGATTTGGAGTTACCCTTAGCATTAGCTTTAGTGCTTGTGATTGCTGGGCCAAATGCCAGGCTGCATGAGAGAGTGTGTCTGGTGTCTCTCCCCTCGGTGTAGGCACCATCTGCCTGCTTGTCCTCCAGGAAGTTGCCCGTCCCCGCCGGCCATCTCTGGCCAGGCTTTGTGGGTGATGGACTGCAGGCCTCCTGGCAGGAGGCTAAGAGGCCCAAGGCTGTAGGACCCCAGTCCCTTACTGCCCAAAGATCCCCCCCCACCCTCCCTTTAACACTGCAGCCCTCTGCCGGTCAAACTACCACGAGAGCAACCAGTCTGGCTCCAACTCTATTTCCCTCTCGTTCTCCTTTTTGAACAGCCAGACTGTCATACACTTCTGCATTATATAATTAGCTTATTATTATTTGTTAGTAGTAGTATAACATTTGAATCGTGAATTATTACTTTAAAAATTAATTTACAATATTATTATTTGTCCAATAATAGTAATAATGTGTTTTTATTTATTCTGATTGATATACAGTTTTTATTATTATACAGTAATACAGTCAGATAAAATAATATACATTATTATTATTATTATGTTAAACATGAAAACCTTGTTTCAAGTTACATGGTTTATTTTTTTTTTAATTTATTGTCATACAAAATGATCTACACATAGCAGATTTCTATTTGGGGTAATCAGGCAATACTGGTTTAAAAAAAAAAGCAATTATCTGCACTATGGGCCGTTTAAATCAATATTTCAGTTTCAGTTTGATTGCATAGTGTATTTTATTGTGTATGATTATTATATAACACTGATGTTAAGTTAACCTCTTTTATTATAGTAATCTACTAAATGAGAGGTTGAATTTTGAACAAAATAACAGTTCAAATGGCAGCAGTGGCCAAAAGCATATGGGCTTTTAAGTTTTTAATTGACATGGCAGTGTAAAGAGAAACTTCAAACCTAAGGGCCCAGCTGGAGACCCTCAGCTACTGTGTTGCATGCATGCATATTACCACTGTTCAATGCCTCCACTTCATTGTGGGTTTTATGTTTGGAAATGACCATTCTATTTACATATCACTGCACCATTACTGTAGCATTTACCTCAGTCGTTTAACTGACCAACACAAGCATTAAAGGAACTTTACATTAGATGTCAAGCATACCACAGAAACCTTTCCAGCACTAAACGGCTGATTTCTGTTTTCTTTTCTTATAGTATTCCATTTCTGTGATGGTGGCTTATATATGTTGTCAGCTAAGCAAAGCAGAGTGTAGTTTGTGGCCATTTTGTGGGGTGTATTTTAATGGATGGTTAACCATCACATCCCTATCGTAATCGGCATTGCTTCTGGTATCCGCCAGCAGTCTCATAAACGCACAGACTTTTAGACGCATTCACTGACTCAACAATACAATAACTTTAGCCGTCAGTCTTCTGTCCAACCACTAACAAGCCAGCCAAGTTTAATTGGTATGCTTTATTTCCCCTCAGTCTTCAAGAGCTTAGAGAGAAATTCTGCATGGCCAGGGGTCAAAAGCATTTTTTCCCTTCTCTGTCAGTTCTGAATGTTGAAGAATAATTTGTTCTTGTAATTAATAGGTTCAATTCTAAAATTAATTTACATTAAATCAAATAAAAAGAAACACATTTTAGATTGAAAAATTGTTTTCTTTTAATCACCTTTACATAAAAATATAACAGAATGTACTGAAACAATTATCTAGAATTAATCATAATAAAATGAATTCATGACTAGATTTAAAATTGATGATGAGTTAAAGAGACATGAAACATAAAAAATTTAAGACATTCATGGTGTAGGTGTTTTTTTTTCATTGAATTGATGTTAGGTCCTTTAAATAAATGAAAGCTTATCGAGGATCACAGCATTAATACCCATAACTCCTGATTATACACTGAGGTCTTATGAAGTCAAACAATCGGTCGGTCTGAATATTATTTACCTTAAGTCACCTGCATATTGGAAGGCCCGAGGGTAAGTCAATTAAAGGTAAGTCATTTTCACTTTTGGTTAAACTGCACTTTTGTAATCACAATATTAAACTGTGTGGAGCTGTGATGCTTGCATCTTTTTCATGAAGCTTTCCCTCTCCCCTCTTTGTACTTTGTTTCAGTAGCTTTCAATGAAAGTGGCAACAGTGCACTACTGAAATGCACAGAAGCTAATCGTGTGAATCCAGGCCATATTCAGTGATTCTTATGATAGGAGTGACTAGCATGTGTGTGTTTCAGAGTGACGGCTCTGGATGTGAGAAAGTGTGGAGATGCTTAACAGCACTGGGCAACAAAACACACGCGCACACACACACACACACACACACAAATGCTCTTTTTTTCCAGCAGAGAAAAGATATCCTCTTCTACTACTAGGGGGTGTTTTCTGGATTTTTTTTTCCTTAAAGGAGCAGACTTCAGATGCAAGCTATAATTTTCACACACCAAGGAGGAATATATATAAAGCACTGACTATAGATCTGTAGTGTGAAGTTACCTCTCTCAGGGTGTTTTACTCCTCTTTGACCTATGTTTTTATTGCTAAAATTGTCTTTTTTTGCTGAAATAAGAACAAAAACAGGTAATTTTCTCCCAGGACACAGAGACTCTATCTTACAGTAGTAATGCTATAGTACTTTATAGATTAGCAGGTTTGTAGTGATTCATGTTTCGAGTGTTTATCAAGACTCAGCAATTAAAAGTCCCATAGAGCACTGTAATGAGATCTATATATGGTACTTTGTAGGGTACAAAATAGAACCTTATATATATATATATATATATATATGTGTGTGTGTGTGTGTGTTTCCCCCCATTTTATTTGATTGTTTCATATCCTGTCAGCTTATGGCAGAATTATTCCTAAATATTCTCTAGGAAAAGTGAGTGAGGGGATAGTACTTGATAGTAGTTCAAATAATTGAGAAAAAGAGAAAGCCTGTTGAGCAGCTAAGAGGAGTCCTTGGCTGGGTCAGACGTCTTAATTTAGACTCGTCGCGCCTGTGCACAGAAATCCCTGTGTCACATTGTGCACAAATATTTATCTAGGACTTTTCAAGTAGAACTTTCTGGAAGATTCGAAGGGAGGAGTGGAGGAGAAACAGCCTGCTGGGCCCTGACCCGGCCTGAGCTTTCCAAGCCGATGGCTGAGATTGGCAGACACACAAATGCCTTACTTGCACAGGCAAGCAAAGGGGGAAAAATGGCCTTGTCTGCTCTAAATCTTTTAAGCGTAGCAGTTGAGCAGTGGGTGCTGGAGTGGTGCAGTCTGGGATAGCTGGGCGGTTAGCAAGGCTGGCGGGGTGAGAGGTTGGGGCTGGCAGTCTGGTGAAGTCCATCTCCCCGCCAGCGCACCGGACGCACAGGGCCAGACAGACGCAAGCGATGGAATCAGACAGCCGGCTGCGTGTCACACGACAGATTGAGACGTCAGCTCGCAGCTCACGGTCCAAAAGAAGGCCTCGGTCTTAATGCAATGCACATAAATATATCTCAGTACACGCGCTGGATGCAGGCCATGACAGCGCGGCTGCTAGTTTGGCTTCTCTCGATGCAGTGGGTAAACTTTTGCCAGAGCATACCCTTGCAGATGAGCCGTGGCTTCTGGCCCGACGTTTATTAGAACCATGCAGAGGAAGTTCTCTGGCTGAATATCTTTTGCTCTTTCTTTTTGTGTGTGGTATATTTAACAGTTTCACTTACTTATTCAGGAAAAAGAATACCTAAGATCATTACATGAGCGTGTATTTTTATTATTACTGTTTTTATTGTATTTTGATAAATAAATTCATAAGACATATATAATGCCAACCCAAATCAAACCTTTGAACAGGAGTGTAATTAGTCTAGCCAATAACTTGTGATAAAAAGTGCTGAATTGTTACTTTCTTGAGTGTCATAAAAATATGAAATACGTATTGAATCAATGTTATTTAAGTGTAGATCGTCTATATTAGTACCATAGTTAATTAATTAAATTACCAATCAGCCCTATGACTGGTGTGATGGTAGTAATTTTGGCTTTGTTTGTAATAATTTGGAAGTTGAGATCAAGTCACTAAAGATTCCTTACCCCCTAAGTTGCTTATAAGGCCCCAAGGAATTTGATTATATTTGTTTATTAGGAGTGAGGAAATACATTATATTTCTGCCTTATTTTCTATGATATATAGAAAGAGTGCTCTCAGTCACACTCTTTCTCTCTGAATCCACACACTCATTCACCTGTGAGAGTCCCTTTGTTGTCGAATGCTGAAAGAGTACTGAGAGTCCCCTAGGAGGTTTCTTCAGACAGGCTGACCTCTGCTCCTTGACCTTTCTGAAGGCTCTATGACCTGATCCAAAGCAGAGTGGCGGCCCAGCTGTGGGAACGGTCACATGTTGGCTGCTTGACTGTAAAGATTGAGACCTCTGGACTCCTCCATCCCTCTCATCCTGTCAATCCGCTCCTCCTCCTCTCTAGACCACTGAAGAACAAAGTCAGCTCCTGTCCTGTGTCAAGGCTGAGATCCTCATGTCCATAGTGTGTGTATGTGCTTGTGTATTTATGAGAGAAAGACATTTCTACAGTTCCTACATATTTAGTACTAATTCCGTTCTTTTGTTTATAGCTTCAGATGCGGGAATTACGGCCTGTAATAACCTGAATACATAAGCTACCATACACAAGTTTGGGTATTTATTGATTTATTTAGGCATTAACTTAAGTAAAAAATTTAAAATAATGAAAAAAAAGAGATGTTCTTTTTATTCATCAAAGAATCCTAAACAAAAGTATTTTGTTTTCCACAAAACAAAACAAAAAAAACCATTAAGCAACATTTATATTAATAAGAAATGTTTCAGCATTTCAGCATTTATTTTGGATCATTTGTCACTGAAGACTGGAGGGTGCTGAAATTCCACTTAGAATTTTGTTTTAAAAAAATAACACCATTCAAAACAGTTATAAATTGTAGTAATATTTCATTATATTAATGCATTTTTATAGCATTTGTGAGCATAAGAGACTTCTATCAGACCCTTAACTTTTGATATGTCGAGTAGTTTACATGCCTCATCACGATGGAGTGTGTTATTATATTTCCACTCTTTATACGAACGTTAAGTAAACATTATTTATGTGAGATTAAGAAACTGCCATAAGGCGAAGTATTTTTTTCAGCTTAAATTGTACATCTAATTAAAGGCTATTCTGGAACCTTTCATGTTTCCCCTGCAATCTAGAAACCCAAAGCCAAGAAAACATGTTTATGAGGGTTCTCGTCTTACTTTCATATCTGCGAGGCTGCAAAATGTTCGTTTACATGTACAACGAATGGACAGCTGCCAAATACACAGGGCAAAAGTCTAGGTTACAGTGAAGAAAGGCCTTGTCACAATCCGTAAGCCTGAAACTTCTCAGAGGGTCGCCCTCCGAGTGCTGAAACCATCAGATTGGTGTGTCCTGGGAGAAGAGAGGAATGCATAGCGTTACTCAGCTTTCGCAGCCCCTCTCTAAACACACTTCCATGTTCATACTATTATCCATTCTTCACGTCCAATTGCTCTGTTATGGTAATCGTCAGAAGCTCACCATGGCGTAATTACTTACAGCTGACTTAAGAAAGGAATATTCCACACCCCCACGGTCTGACTGCTGGCTTTTTCTGCGCTATTAACCCATTCCTGTTTATTAATGCCTTCCTGCTAATGCAAAGGGGCCACTTCATGAGATCCATCATCACGCCAGGCCTATTAGCAAAGTGGCCCCACACTCGGGCAATATTTCTCAGTCCCCGTAGCGTTCTCCCTCTCCGGTCCTCTTGCACGGCCGTTTAATTACCTCAGTAAACGGGCTGCGGTCCTATTAGCCTCTTGTTGCTTTGAGTTGCTGAGTGCCTGGTCATGTGCATATCAACAGGGCTCCGATTCCACGTTCGTGCGGGTTTGGTAGTTTTCCGCACCGAGCGATCACAGCCGAATGTAATGCGTGATTAAGATACAATATAGGTATGTAATGAATCTTAAGGGGTTTTATGAGTGATCAGAGAGGCGCTTGTTTACCTCAGGATTGTTTCCTGTTGAATAATGCGTGTAAACGCAAATGTTACGGCATGAAGTGAAGTCAATTCCTGGACCTTTGCTAGAATACCTGTCTTTTTTTTCTGTGAAATCTCTCCTCCTCAACTCCCCCCCAACCCCCAAATCCCCCCTCCCTCAATCATAACCTGAATAATTTGGTATTCACACCAATTTGCCATTTAGAGCTGTGCTAATAAGCTCAGGATTTATTGCATTAAGCATTGTGGGTTTGGCTGCGAATGGCAGAGCTGAGTTCCAGAGCCTCTCCTTTGATTCCAGTCATACACATCACCCTGCAATTACTGGACCTGATCTGGAAACTGTCAAGCATGACTGCTGCGTTATTGGAATTATTGCAATTACACACAGGTAATTGACCCACTATCAGCCAAGATGTTAAACTCTACCTCACTGGTATAAGTCCCTGTTGAGCTCACTTCCGTCCACTCTCTCTCACACTTGCTCGCAACTTGTTCATTGGAATGGCAGGGCTTTAACACTATGTCTTAGTGTTGATAATATTGTATATGGACTGTTGTGACACCAGTGACATGCTGTTCCTTATCAGGGACTGTTTTCTCACTTTTTCATACATGCAGCAAGAATGAATGGCAAGAAATCATTTTAACAGCTGAATTGAAATGTGTTTATTTGAATATACAAGATAAAAGATGTTAATAGTAATAAAGTTATGTTAATAAACTGGGATCTCAAATTTTGGGACTCACCTTCATATCGATCCAAACCCATAAGGACATTGTTTAAAGGGGTCATACGGTGGTACATGCACTTTTACAAGCTGTTTGGACTGAAATGTGTGTTAGGAGAGTGTGTACACAACCACCCTACAATGATAAAGATCCACCAGTAGTTTTCTTTTATTTAAATAAAAATAAGTTGCCCCTTCTGAAATCAAGCCATTCTCAAATGCATGTCGGTGTGGCGTCACACCAACAGAGTCCACTCCCACAATAGTTGACTGAACACAGACTGAACTGGTGTCTTACCTCAGACCCGCCCTGAGTGAGCCGTCATCAGACCGAGATGCAGAGACAAGCAAGACTCCTAAGAGATTGAGGTGTTTTGTTGTTGAATGTATTAATGAACATAGCAGTAGTCATTTACCCCCGACATCTGAGTCACTGAAGAGGCAGTGGATTAATGTTACGTTTGGTTGAAAATGCACCCTTGATCAACCTAAATGCATTTATGTTCGCGTGAATCATTCATGATCCAGCCTCAACTACAGAAGCAGTGAGTATAATGTATTTTAATGAATCTTTGTAAATCGCCTTTCCTTATAATGTGCTAATTAGCAAGTTTCACTATGAATATGGCTAAAAAAAGATACTTTGAGAGTGTTTCGGAAAAGAGGGGCGGGGTCAGCGGAGCTTGTGAAGATTTAAAGGGGAAGTAAACAGAACAGAGTGATTTCTAAAGATGTTTTCGACAGGGTAAAATTTGTGTTTTTACACTATCTTTGAGAAATTTTAAAGCAATCTATATTACAAACTTTCCAACAAGACCCTAAAGAATCATATTAGCTTGTGGAAAATTGGTTTTTGGTATGACTCCTTTAAATATTTTGTGTGACATCAGTGGTTCAACCATAATTTTATAAAGCTATAAGAATACTTTTTGTGCGCATAGAAAACCAAAATAATGACTTAATTCAACAATTTCTTCTGTTCTGTATGAGTCAGAAGAGACAGCTTTAACAAATGCCTTGTTTGCAATCAAGGAAAGATACACGCATTGTGGTACTGTCATGAATGCGGCCTATTCTGAGTCAGAAAGCTCTTGGATTTCATCAAAAATATCTTAATTTGTGTTCCGAAGATGAATGAAGGTATTTTGTAAAGACATAATGCTGAGTAATTGATGACAGAATTTTCAATTTTGGGTGAACAATTTTTTTAAAACACAAAAAAGCTTTAGAATTAAAAAAAAAATTATAAAGAAATATTTAAGATTTTGCACTAGACACTACTAATCAAATAATCTAATTTCTTTGTACATATTGTCAGGACTGGCCTTAGACCTGACATATATAGTATACAACAGACTGTTGGACTGTAATATAAAGTGACACAGACACATATACAGTGGGTATGGAAAGTATTCAGACCCTTCTTAAATTTTTCACTCTGTGTTATATTGCAGCCTTTTGCTAAAATCAGTTCTTTTTTTCCCTCAATGTACATACAGCACCCCATATTGACAGAATTGTTGACATTTTTGCAGATTTATTAAAAAGAAAAACTGAAATATCACATGGTCCTAAGTATTCAGTATTTAGTAGAAGCACCCTTTTTATTGAATACAGCCATGAGTGTATTTGGGAAAGATGCAAGAATTTGGGGATCCTCTGCCATTCCTCCATGCAGATCCTCTCCAGTTCTGTCAGGTTGGATGGTAAATGTTGGTGGACAACCATTTTTAGGTCTCTCCAGAGATGCTCAATTGGGTTAAAGTCAGGGCTCTGGCTGGGCCGTTCAAGAACAGTCAGTTGTTGTGAAGCCGCTCCTTTGTTATTTTAGCTGTGTGCTTAGGGTCATTGTTTTGTTGGAAGGTAAACCTTCAGCCCAGTCTGAGGTCCTGGCCACTCTGCCATAAAGCATGACTTTCTACAACTTTCACCCATCTCCCGACTGCATCTCTTGAGCTCAGCCACAGTGATCTTTGAGATCTTCTTTACCTCTCTCATCAAGGCTCTTCTCCCCCGATAGCTCAGTTTGGCCGGACGGCCAGCTCTAGGAAGGGTGCTTATCGTCCCAAATGTCTTCCATTTAAGGATTATGGAGGCCACTGTGCTCTTAGGAACCTTAAGTGCAGCAGAAGTTTTTTTGTAACCTTGGCCAGATCCGAGCCTTGCCACAATTCTGTCTCTGAGCTCTTCAGGCAGTTCCTTTGACCTTATGATTCTTGTTTGCTCTGACATGCATTGTGAGCTGTAAGGTCTTATATGGACTGGTGTGTGGCTTTCCTAATCAAGTCCAATCAGTATAATCAAACACAGCTGGACTCAAATGAAGGTGTAGAACCATC
>JAUMHR010008184.1:0-14464 GCA_032361145.1 Enteromius fasciolatus
CATCAGAGAAGTAGAAGAGCAAACGATTTAAATGGTTACTCTGTAGTAGATTAGAGTAAATCTAGTAGAAACTCAATTGCTGCGTCCGAAATCGCTTACTTCCCTACTATATAGTATGCGAAAAACAGCATGCGAGGCGAGTAGTATGTCCGAATTCATAGCATTCGAAATTCATTCACTGTTTTAACGGTCGAGTAGTACGTTTGGTTTTAAATGTAGCACCTACTTAAGCAGTATGCTGAATGAGTTTCTCATTGAACTCTGTGACATGCAAAAATTAATTTTCCTTTGTTTTTACACGGTGAAAAGGAGGATTAAGCCCAGCGTCCATTAGAAGGGAACTGGCAGGTAAAGAGTGCTGTTTGCAGAGGTGTTGCTGATGTGCTTCAGTGGTTCCTGAGCTCTTATAGAGTGTGTGTGTGTGTCTCAAGGCTTCTGTGTGGTTTGCGGTGCTGTGAGCTAAATCCCTCAGGCTTTTGATTTTGATGCTTGTGATAATAGCATGGTTTTTCTTTGCTCTCAGGTTCTCCTGTTGATGGTCAGCCAGCTGGATCTCTCTATTCACAGACATTAGAGCCAAAACGCCCCCCTCCTCCACGCCCCAATGCCCCACCAGCCCGACCTGCACCTCCGCAGCGCCCACCACCACCCTCAGGTACAGCGGGGAAATCTTTGTAAACGCTTACACAGGCATGACAGATTTTTGGTTTAAAGATCTGGTCTTACTAGAAGTTAAACCCCCAAAGTTTGATTGAAACACGTGTACAACTGAGCGCACTACATTAGATACTGTTTTCACTGTTTTTTTTACTTTATTTCATTCTTTCATTTCACAATGTACTGTGGTTTCTAAAGGAGGCAGAAGTCCCACACCTGTTAGGAAAGATTCAGCAGGTAATCCTGTACATGAACTAGCACTATGTCTTAACTGTGGAATATGACTTGGTTAGTTGCACCTGATAATAGGTTGGCATAGCGAAAATGTCTGACTGACTTTAGTTTGTCCATTTAGATATGTTTGTTCATGCTTTTCCTGAACCTCATTGTAAATTTGACTTTTTTATGGTATACCGTATTACATATGAAATATTTAGGCTTTATTTTGTCATTGTAAGTCATTATTTTGCCATGTGGATTTTGTTCTTCATTAACAATTTTTATTTATGATTTAAAATTTGGAAACATTTTGAATTTTCTTTCGAAGGCTTTGCTGAGCCTCTCGATCTAGAGTTTGATGAGACTGATTATGAAGGTAATTTAGGTTTTAGACGTTTTTTTGCAGTGTTTGTTATTGTATATGATGAGCACCTGATCACTTGAGATCTCCTGCACTGGCTAAGATGAATGAGGCAGGGGTGTTAAGGTTATCCATCTTGCCGTGAAGCAGTGCATGAAGTCTCAGTTATTCCAGTGATTCTGGTTTAGCGTTTCAGTGTGAAGTGATGAGTTGAATTAGGTGAATTAGCTGTTGTAAATAGAGAGTGATTATCTGTCTGGTTAGGTAAGGAGTCTGTTGGGTCAGATATATTTTCTCCCTAGCTAAAGTGAATGCTAAAAAACAAAATTATTTGTAATTTTTTTTTTTAAACAATTCTTCCCTCATGCTGACAAAAGGACAAAAAAGCCCAGCGTTGGCACGTGCGGATGCAGCTGGTGAGTTGTTTCTTACTCTGCCTTCAGTCATCAGCCTTCCAATATAACTCCAACCATCTGTAACTGAGAGTAGATTTCATTGACGGACATATTTTGGCCTTCCTCATGCCAGAATATTGTAACCCCAGGCTAGTTTCAAAACAGAATAGAGCTACATTCTTGACGGGAGCACTGATCTGACGTTTTTTAGGCTTAAGCATCTATTATGTGAAGCGTTGTTTTGTTAGCAGGTTTGTAGAAATAGTTTCAATAGGTTTTCTGATATTTTTATTAACTTATTTCATGTAACTATTACTGATAGATTGTTTATTGTATTGACTGTTTTTCAGGACGAGGTCAAGCCACCGGATCAGCCCCTGGAGGAGCCCCACGGCCGGTGAGTGGACTAACTGTTATTTAAAGGATTTTTTTAAAGTAAAATACCTTGTAAATACATGTTAAAATTACTTCTTTTTTTTTTTTTTGCTTTAGATCCCACCTCGAGCAGGAGTCATCAGCGTCCCTCCTCAGGCTAGACCTCCTCCTCCTGCTCATCCCGGAGCCCCCAGACCTATAGCAGAGGTGCATCCTGGGGCCCCACGACCCTCTCCTGATAATCACCCTGGAGCACCAAGACCTGTTCCTGAACCCCAAAGCAAGCCATCTGATCTCCCTCTGGGTTTGTTAAACGCTTCTAATGAATTGTACACTTTTATATATTTCTCTTTTATTATTGTTATTATTATGTTTTATAACGCTTTTTTTGTTCTATAATAAACATTTTCGTAAATAGGATTTAGATTTTACAGATTTTGAAACATAATAAGGTCCGTCAAAGTGTTTTTAGTATAACTGAGATACTGTTACTTTTTATTAGTGATTTTAAACCAGTTTTTCAGTTTTCATTTTAAGTTAAAAGATTTAGTTTTAAGATTTGTGTTTTTTGGTTTTTTTTATATTTTTTATTTAATATATATTTTATTTAATAGTTTTTATTCATTTTCATTTAAGTAATAAAAATGTTTTCAATGGTTTTAATTTTAGTTAAAAATTTTAGTTTTAGATAACAATAATAAGCCTGGTGTCATTACACATTCATATTTTAATCAATAAGTCGTGAATTTCATCAAAACATTAAACGTATTGTTTTTAAAATGACGTTTTAAACCCGTTTGTACGTATGTAATAATAATATATATTTCTAGATATTCAAAGGTACACTTGCATCCTAATTTGTTTTCAAATGTTAGTAATAATTATTATTACTAATAATAGTAATTAGATTACTTATATTAGTGATTATGTATTATTTTAATATTATTTAATAATTATTTACTGATTTAAATATACAATTTTAAAAAACTAAAACTGTAAAATTAACATACTTTTAAAAATACCACTGTGTCTGTCCATTAGGTCCACCCCCAACACTGCCAGGTCCCATGAGGCCTCAGATGACATCACCCATGCAGCCCCAGTCTGTGTCGCCCATGCAGCCTCCAGTGCAACCTCAACTGCCCCCACCCATACAAGCCCAGCTCCCTCCACCAATGCAGCCCACCTTACCTGCCCCGCTGGTGCCTCAGCCTGCTCCTCAAGCCTCTGGTGGAACCGCTGCCGTCCCCCAGCCCGGACTGGCGTCTCCCAAGCCTCCGCCCCGGAGCCGCTCCTCTCACGCACTGCCACCCGAGTCTGCTCCTACTCCTACATCTCAGGTTATTTTTATTTCTCTGCACACATCTGCATGGATGTCAAAATCACAAGCCCAACATTTAATTGTGATAAAGAGTTACAGGTACCCACAAGAGCCTATTCTGGGGTCATTACCCAGCTTTTGGGGCCTCTTCCTTTTTTCTTTTTTTTTTGCTTTACTCTTCTAGCAATATCGACTTTGTCCAGGTGGTTCTTGTAGTCATGTTTCGCTCTTCTTGATGCATGTGTCTCTCCCTTTTACTAGCAGGAGCATTCCTCAGGTTGACAGGTACTGGATTAAGTAATTTCTAGTCTTTATGTTGTCTTCATGGCACCATAGCCTGTAGTCACAATGTATGGGGTGCTCATACATATATAGGATCCTCCATGTTATAGTTGTTTTTTTCCCCTTTCCTTCTTTTATTTAACCTTCTTTTATTTTAAATCTCAGAGAAGTACAAACTTAACTTGAACCCCTTGACATTATAGCTACTTTGAGGAAAAAAACTACCAAGTTACAATGTTATTCCTACAGGGGGTTCAAGGAAAGTGTCATCCAGTATTAGTTGTGGGTATTGTTTGTTTTTTGTTTTTAATCCATGGTTTAATTGTTTTCAGTGTTTCTTGGATAAGAGAAAGTAATTTTAAGAGTAAATATCTTCACTTTACATCTAGTAGACTTGCACACTAATTATATTTGTGTTTTTGGTGTTTTATAATGCTTTCAATATCTGATTTATATATTTTTTAAGGTCTGTCATTGCACCATTTATGTTTTAACCGAGTCATTTTATCAAAACGTGTAACAAACACTTGTCAACATGAAATGATGTTTTATATCTGTAATGATACACATTAGTAAGTGAAATAGGATATTTAGGGTTATTTATTTAAAAAAGAGGTTACATTTTACTGGACTAGTTAAAAAATTAACTAATCACAGCCAAAGGGCTTTAAAGCCTAAAATTCCTAAATATAGTTGTTACTACTTAGTTTAGTAGAATGAAAAAAGGTGTGGCCATTTCTTTTCAAAGATTGAAGGGTTAAGGAAGGTTACAAAGACAATATTTTTTCCGCAATATATTTAATAAAATCAAATTCGGTTTCATGTTGACTCTTCAGCTCAGTTGTGCTGTAGCTTCTCCTTAAACTGTAAATTTGTTTTCATAATGTAGCCCTTTTATGTTTTCTTTCCCAGGCCAATGACATGAATGGAGTCCAAAGAAAAGCACAATGGAATCTAGACCCCTTCGACATGCTTGACACCCAGTCCCTCTTCCAAACTCGCTCCTCTTCTTCTTCCTCTACGTTACCCAGCTCCCTCTCCCTGTTCTCAGCTCCGGACACCAGCAGCACTCCATGCCTCATGCCTCCCCCCTTTCCCTCCCGCAGCAAATCACAGGAGACCCTCCGTTCATCCCCCAATCCGTTCCTCGCAGAAGCCCAACCCAGACCCAACAGCACCAACCCTTTCACCGGCAACTTGTTGTCCTCCCCACGCCGATCCCTCACGCCCGATTTCTACTCCCAGCAGCAGGCCCAAGAGGCTAGGTCGGGCCTCAACAGGGCCATGTCAGCTGTGGTTCACAGTTCAACTCTTCCATCATCGTTCTCCAGACAACAATCCTTAGTTCCTGCTACAGCAGCAGCCCAAACCAAGCAAACCCAAAAGTGGGTCACGTTCGATGACGATTCAGCTTTCCTTTCAATGAAGGTTCCATCCGCAGGTGGGACCGGCCCGCCGCTTATACCCACATCCTCATCCCTTTCCTTCCCACAACCTCAAAGCAGCTTCCCCAGCTCAGGCTTCGGCATGGACAGCAACTGGTCGTCGCTTCCCACTTCCACGCTTCCCACAATCCCTCCTCCGATCCCAACTAGGACTAATACCAGCATCAAAAACGCCCACATCCCTTCCGGAAACGAATTCACAGAGAGATGATACAGCGGAGAACGTGTATGTAAAATACAGAGAAAATATTATTGTCTATCTATAACACGTGTATGGTTTGTAGAAAAGCTTGGGGTTGGAAGTGTTGACCCTTTTGTCCGAAATAATCATACTGTTTCTTCTATCCCAATAACCAAGAGGGAATCAACACAATATATTATTATTTGTCAGTTTTTAAATAATAATAGGCAAAAAAACATAATTTGCATATACACACATATATGTGTAACATTTCACACTTCAGCCAGATTCAGTTTATTACACATTAGACCAGTTACATGATGTACAAATATTTAAGTTATGTTTCTCTTTGTTATTTTAATTTGATCTTTTATTTACTCTCACGTCTGAAAACACAAAAGATAATTTGATAAATGTATTATTTGTTATTATTTTTCCATACAGTGGAACTCAATGGGGTCTAAAGAGGTTGACTTCATTATATGGATGAAACATTCTTCAAAATATTTTATTCTATGTTCCACTGGTTTGTGAAGACATGAGAGTGAGTAATTTATCGTTTTTCGGTCAACTATCCCTTTATTCTGTAACCCAGTGCAAATAAGAAAACTTGCTATCATCTATTGCACAGATTGAAAATGCCTGGCTGTGTCTGACATGTTCTACGCCATCATATCCAAAAAATGGGCTTGACCAGAAATACTTATTTGTCGTTAAACTCTGTATGAATGTATCTTTTACTTCTTTCTGTTGCCTACGTTTAGGTTCAGAGCGTTTCTGTGCTTTTACTGCATACTCGAATCAAGAGTCCCCCCCATCCCCCGTGCATTCTGTAGCACGCCAGATGTGCTTAGCTTGTCGCAATATATCTTCTTTACATATTCATAGTGATTATATGTCTTCCTAGTGAGGCAAAATGTAAAGTAGTTCTGAATTGTGATTAAATTTACAGCATATACATGCCATATCTAAAGTGCACTGAAGAGCTCTGTCCTCTAGGCTTTCAAACGCACATTTGGAGTGGAGCACGAGGGTCACAGCTGCTCCACTCATTCATCAACACTGTATATACATGTGCTTTCAGTTCATCTGATCCAAAGCTCACGACAGAACTTCTGTATTAAACAAATGTGTTGTGCGCGTGTGTGTGTGTGTGCGTGCGAGTTTGATTTGGTGGGTTCCTCCTTTAGGATGTTGGTCATGCTTTCTTTTGTGCAATGTGTACTTATTCGCTCAATGAAACCGTGTTTTTTAATTTCGATGAACAGGTTGTTGATAAATCTATTTATTGTTATGTGGAGGAATACTGTGCTGTGCCGTCTGTTTCTGTGTATTTTAGCTGTCCGTGCGAGTGCGCTTGCGTGTTTGCATTGCCATATTGAGGGATTCGGATATCGTACGAGTCTGCTGACCCCGGAGTCATTATAGCATTATGTCTTCAAACTGTTTTAGAGTGAAATATTTCTCAAATATGGTATAATCTTGAAAGGAAACACAAATCAAATGTGATAAAAGTGTGGAGCTCAAAGGCCCAGAAGGTGTTTATTTGGTTCTGGGGAAGCATATCATGGTTCACCCTCAGTTGTTTTTGTTAATTGTATAGCATTGCAGATTGTACTGATGCATTATGGGTGAACGATCAGCCTTCAGGCACTTATTTTATGCGTGCAGTCGTTTTACTTTGTTATGCAGGTTTTTAATGTCTCTCAAGGGCGTACTGAAACGATTCATTCTTGGTTAAAGTGTACGTATTTCAGGAAAGCAGTGTTTTGCTTGTGCTTTTGTTCCTTGTTTACATTTTAGGTACACATTTACCACATTTACGTAACTGTTTAACTGGGCGCCTGGGCCATGTTGAGCAACATATTTTGGCTTTGAGCATTACAGATTTATTTTTGGAGCTTAAAAGCACTGAAAAGTTTGGGGTTCGGTTGAGGAATGGGTCAGAAGAAGCCAGCCAGCAAGATTGTGTGAATTTAGTGCATGAGAAAACCATTCCAAAATGCATTCCCAAAGCACTAACTGTGAATATCTCCAGAATACAGACAAACGTCAGGTTGTGGATAATATATATATTTTTTGTTTGTTTGTTTTGATGACTGATAAAGACAGTGTAAGGCATTAGTCATTTGTTCAGGTGTTCTGTATGTAACGAAAGCATTGAACCTGACATCGCTAGCGCCAGTTATTAATGAGAAGCAAAGTTTTATAGGAATTAACTCCTTTTGTGAAGTTAACGTTCCTTTGTAGCTTTTAGCCCAGTAGTAAACAAAGTCTGTGGTATTAACCTTATATGTATGTATACACAAACCACAAAACTGCAATTCAGTAACAAGTACTCGATCTGTAATTTAAGTGCACACCAAAAGTGCACATTTATGTATGGAGCAATTGATGTTGTATGTATGCAATAATAAATGTATTTCAACATGAAACATACTGCTATTAATTATGGGCTGTAGCAGATTATATTAAATGACAAAATATTTTAAGACACAACAGCTATTTAAAAACCTTATTTTAAAATAGTTTTTTTAATTGGATAAAAATGCAAATGAAGGTTTTACATAAGTATATCCTTCATTTAAATAACTAACAAGGTTGCAACAATTAGAAAATGATATTAGAAATGTACAAAAACAGAACAATGGTGTAGGTGTCTTACGGTTTCATATACAATCATCCATCATACAATTATCCATCAATCCAAAATATCAGCCAAAAACGATATCACCAAAAAAAAAGAAAATGGATTTTAATGATTAAGCTTGCGTTTAATATTTGGAGGTTACAAACATTTTCCACTGTCCATTAGTTCAAACAAATGCTTACTTTTAAAATGCTTTTGGCCATTGTTATTTTAGTAAGCTGTTATTTATAGCGTTTAATATTTAAATTGACTTTTGTTTTTATATTTTCCGTTGTACTAATTTTCCTACATTTAATGTTGTTTTCTTTATTTGTTTTATATATATATATGGTTTTACTAACAGTAATTTTAGTAATTCACCTTATTTCAGTTAGCTGTCAATTAAAACATTACTAAATATTACTTTAGCACGTTTACGTTTTTATTCCGTATTTCTATATATTTCTTCAGCTTTATTTTAATTAACGAACGTGAGTTTTAACAAGTTGAGGACCACGATTTATTAGCTAAATTAATTTATTAATACAGTTATTCAGCAGAGTCTTTTATTCTGTAATTTTTCTTACTTCCGGTCAAGCGGGAGATGTTGCGTACAGGTTGTTGCGGCTGTTTTCACACCGCTATGTGAAGGTAAATAGATCGCCGTGATTCACATCAGCAACACCACAGCGCTCTCAAACACAGCCACGATGGGATGTCAGAGGAGACGCGCCTCAGTCTCGGGGGCTTTTATGCTCCCCCGTCTGCTGTGCCTGCTGTGTTTTGCTGTCATTAGTCTGGCTGAGAACACGGAGATGGTGAATGTGGTAACGGAGAGGAAAGCGGAGGAGAGCCACAGGCAGGACAGCGCCAATTTGCTCATATTCATCATGTTACTCACACTCACTATTCTCACGATATGGCTTTTCAAACACCGCCGATTCAGGTTCCTACACGAGACCGGTTTAGCTATGATTTATGGTGAGAATTATTTATTTTATATAACGTTAATCGTAATCAAGTTCACATTGAGAACCCTTGTGTAGGAGGGCACCAGAAATACTGTGCATGAGCTCATTGCATGTTCTCAAAATATAAAATAGTATTAGTTGGAAACACACACTGTAGACACTAATACGGGACACATGAAAAAAGTCACCTGGTGTACGGAAGCTGCTCAGTTTATCTAGATTTATGTGAAGATTTCTTCTATTTTATTAGTTATTTTGTGATAAATACTTAATAAAAATTTTAAATGCACGTTTTAAGTAGATAATAGATTTTATTAAACGGAATACATTTAAATAAACCTCTAACTATTTTGAATAAATACTTAAAAATCTAAAATACAGGTCTTAATTAATATATTTTAATGCATGATTTAAAATTGACCAATTCTAAGTTGAAATATTTAATATAAATTTATTTATTTTAATACATGTAATACATATAAATCTGTTTCAGTGGAACTTTTGTGTAATGCATCTAAAATTAAATCTTAAATGTAAGTCTTAGTTCATTTATGTATTTTACTGTGTGTAAGCCAATTTCAAATAATTTATAAAGTAATAAATACTTAAAATCTAAATTAAGTCTTAATTGTGATTAATCCATAATATGTGTGTACTGTGTATGTTTATGTATATATATGTGTGTGTGTGTGTGTGTGTGTGACACATTATATTTTTAGAAAATATTTACATGTTTATATTAATTTCAATTTATATTATATATAAATATATGTAATATTATAGACAAAACATTTTCGTAAATGTATAGATGCATGTGTATGTATGTGTGTATATATATAATAATAATAATAATAAATATACACAGTACACACACATATAGTTTGTATTTATCCTTACCTGTTTTGTATTGCAGTATGTGATTTGTTTGTATTAAATCAACATTTGAAATGAACTGTGTCCTCAGGTTTATTTGTGGGTATAATTCTGCGCTTTGGCGTCCATTTGCCACAAGACTTAAATGACATCACCTTGACTTGTGCCGTGAACAGCAGTCCCACCACCATCCTGGTGAACGTGAGTGGCCGATTCTACGAGTACAGTCTGAAAGGAGAGGTCCGGGACAGCAAGGGCCATGATGTGCCAAATGCAGAGATGCTCAGGAAGGTACCACTGTTAAATCCTTTTCTAAAATAGCCTGGCTTCTGCGACTTTAAAGCTCATAGGAGCTTAGTCTGGCCAAGCTACCTTAACCTGCTTGTTTCTCATTGGTTCCCACTTTTTTGGGAACAGAAATGCTCTAAAACGGCAGCTTGGCCAGACTAACTTTGCTTGCGAAATTAATGTAGCGTCACAGGAAGTATGGGTGGGCCCAGGCTACCAACAAAATGCATTACTTGTTATTCTTAATATATTTTTTTCCTCCTACTGGATGAGCGTGTATTTTGTGGGGTCTCAAACTTACAAATTTGCTTCTAGGTTACTTTTGATCCTGAGGTTTTCTTCAACATTTTGCTTCCACCCATCATCTTTCACGCAGGATACAGTCTCAAACGAGTAAGAATAAGATTACATAAATTCCACAAAATACATGCCTGAAAGAAAAGCTTGTTTTTATTAGAAATTCTGTCAGTTGCCAGTGCATCTGAGCTGTATAGTTTCATTTTAATAATCATTTCTCTATTTGTTTTAACTATCAGAGACATTTTTTCAGAAATCTGGGGTCTATCCTCTCCTATGCCTTTGTAGGCACAATGACATCATGTTTTGTTACAGGGTAAGTGGTAGATTTTCTTAGCTAAGTAGCTTTGTCATAAAGATATATATGTAACGTTGTATATGCTATAATTCCCAATATGCTCTGTACAGGTTGGTGATGTATGGCTGTGTGGTGTTTATGAAGGTCATCGGTCAGCTTGGAGGAGATTTCTTTTTCACTGACTGCCTTTTCTTTGGGGCTATTGTATCTGCCACTGATCCAGGTATAGATGTTGCACTACATCAATGTTCAACTATAATAAAATAAATGATGATTGATTCAGTCATAACCAAAATCTGAGTCTTTACCAGTTTTAATTGCTTACAGTGACTGTTCTGGCCATTTTCAATGAGCTGAAGGTTGATGTGGACCTCTACGCGCTGATGTTTGGTGAGAGCGTCCTTAATGATGCCGTGGCCATCGTCCTGTCATCGTAAGCGCACACCCTTATGTGCAAAAATACACACACACTTTTATTTTAGGTCCTCAGGGCTGTAGATTCCTGTGTCATCTTCAGGAAACATTTCTTTATTAGTATTATTAATACTGCTGCTGTTTAGTATTATAAGAAACCCTAACCCTTTCTCACCTACTGACAGATCAATAGTGGCGTACCAGCCTGAAGGAGACAATCGTCACACATTTGACGCCAGTGCCCTGCTCAAGTCATTAGGTGTCTTTCTGGGAGTTTTCAGTGGGTCTTTTGCAATGGGGGCAGCAACCGGAGTCGTGACAGCTCTGGTATCTTTATGCTTTACATACGTTTGTTTTTTTAATACACATAAACCTTTTAAGTTAATACATTTGTGCTGCTGTTTAGGTCACAAAGTTCACTAAGCTGAGAGATTTCCCCTTGCTGGAAACAGCCCTTTTCTTCCTCATGTCTTGGAGTACGTTCCTATTGGCTGAGGCCTGCGGCTTCACAGGTAACTGTGGCAACACTATAATCACTGATCTCTGAAATCTCTGTTGAGTCACAAAAATTAATACTCTTCGTTTATGCAGGTAACGTCTCTAAAATATTTTAGAACAGGAATACTGGATTCTGATTGGTTAGTTGTGACATCAGTGGTTAAATATTTATCTGTATCTGTACATTATTTTACAGTATCGTCTGTGAACGTTTTTTGTTTTCTTTTTTCAAAATGTTTTTAAAAGAAGTGTTATGTTCACCAAGGCTGCATTTGTTAAATTAAAAATCCAATAAAACAATAATATTGCGAAATATATTTGCAATTGTAAAGAACTGATATATCACAGTTTCCACTGGTTTGCAACATAATAAAACAATAATAATATATTTAAGCAGCTAATCAGCATATTAGAATGAGTTTTGAAGGAACACGTGACACTATATTTCACAATATTTTTGTTTTACTTTATTTTTAATAACTGAACAAATAGTTGGTGAGTGTAAGAAAACATTCTAAAGCCATTTTTCAATGTTCCAGTTATTTCAGACTTTTAATTAATGTCATAATTAACTTATTTATATTTTATATTTATATTTAGTCATCCTGCAGACGCTTTTATCCAAAGTGACTTAGGAAAACTTAAACTATTAACAGTGGTTAGAAAATAAAAGAAAAATATTATAACAACATTTTAAACATTAAAGTACTAAACTTTGAATATATAGTGAAGTTACTTGTGGCCAGGTATGGTGACCCATAGTTGGATTTTGTGCTCTACATTTAAAAAATAAATGTATGTGTGTGTGTTTTGTGTATATTTATTACACAGAACATAAATACATACACATAAAATATATATTTGAATATGTTTCATATATAAACATTACATATTTTTCTGAAATATATAAATGCATGTGTGTGTATTTAAATACACATATACACATTATGTAGACAAAAACTTATTTTGGATGCAATTAATCACATTTAATTGTTTGACGGTACTGATATGTATATGTGTATATGTATGTATGCATGTGTAAACAAAGCTACAAATTAAAAGTACAAGTAAATTCAATATATGAATAAATACTGTAATAGTATGGATTATAATAGTACTTTGTGTTTGTACTGTATCTGTGTTCAGGTGTGGTTGCAGTGCTGTTCTGTGGTATTACTCAGGCTCACTATACATACAACAACCTTTCTGCTGATTCAAAGACTAGAACCAAACAGGTAACACACAAATTATTTATATTTCACTGGGTCATCTCATAATTACAAATTCTTGTTTGAGTGTTCAGGACTTGCTTACTGATAATACCGTCCACTATTTCCCCCAACAGTTGTTTGAGCTGCTGAATTTCTTGGCTGAAAACTTCATCTTCTCTTATATGGGCTTGACACTTTTCTCCTTCCAGCACCATGTGTTCAATCCCCTCTTCATCATAGGAGCATTTGTATCCTCTTTTGTTTTAGCAGCAGCATGTTTATGCTGTACTCATGAACTGTATACAGATAAATATTATCCTTAACAGTGGCTTTCTTTTGTAGCTGGCTATATTTCTTGGCAGGGCGGCTAACATCTACCCGCTGTCTTTCCTGTTAAACTTGGGCCGCAAGAATAAAATCGCCTCCAATTTCCAGCATGTCATGATGTTTTCAGGTAAAACCTGCAGAGATCAGAGACATATGAAGTGTGTAATGTCATTTTTTCTGTTTATAATATCTCTCTGACCTCACAGGGCTCCGAGGGGCAATGACCTTTGCCCTCTCAATTAGGGACACTGCGACATACGCCAGGCAGATGATGTTCTCCACCACCTTACTGATCGTTTTCTTCACTGTGTGGGTCTGTGGGGGCGGGACGACCCCCATGCTGTCACTTATGCAGATTCGGTGAGTCTCAGTTACATTCTTTAAGCAAATGATGTCTTTCTTTCATTGTTTTTTGTCTGAGTCACTTTGTCTTTCTACAGAGTGGGAGTGGACACAGATCAAGATAATTCAGTAAGTTCTACTCATGTCGACTCAAAATGCAACAGCTGACATCAGAAAAATAAGCGTTTAACAATATTGACTGTACAAACATGACACATAGGGGGAGTGTAACGACTACATTATGTCATCTTTTTCTCTGCTCTTATAGGTCACAGCACCGGATGGGATGCCACAAAGAAGTAATAAGCATGAGAGTGCCTGGCCGTTCAGACTGTGGTACACTTTTGACCACAAGTATCCTTTAGTTGTTCTGCCTAGCTGGATCAACGTTTAAATTGTTCCTAAATACATCATTTATTTATACATATTAATGTTTTTGACTTTGCACGTAACATATTAGATCTGGGCATCCATCTTGGGCAAACATAATATTTTCTGTTACTTTAAAAAACCTTTAACTTACTGTTAGAGCGTTGCAGCATATTGAACAGTAGGGGGCGCTCGTGATCTGCAGTACAATTTATATCAAACTTTTTCAAGATCAAGATTTTAAGGTAATGTTTCGATAATTTAACAACACATTTGTCAGTTAATGGTCACTTGGCATTTCGGTAATCAAATTATTATTCATTTTTTTAATTTTTAATAAATTAGTAAATTACATTTTTTAGGATGTTTTAAGTGTTTACAGTTTTAATCACTAACTTTTCTAAAATCATAAACCCCCTGCAATTCCTTCACAGACCCCCAGGGGAAAACCTGCACTTTGAGAACCCTTGAAAATGATCATTTTAATTCTGAGAATTATTATAGTGCAGGTACAAAGCCAATAAAATATAGTGAGCATCCAAAAAGAATTATAAATAGAGATAATGTATTTTTAAAACTGAGACAAATTTCATTGCATGAAATGTTCAAAATGCAAATTTATTATATGTGACCCTGGACCACAAAACCAGTCTTAAGTCGCTGGGGTTTATTTGTAGCAATATCCAAAAATACACTGCATGGGTCAAAATT
>JAUMHR010008496.1:0-14440 GCA_032361145.1 Enteromius fasciolatus
ATATCGGAATTATATCGTATCGACCAAAATTAAGAAATATATTGTGATATAAATTTTTGCCATATCGTCCAGCCCTAGGCGAGGCTAAAGCGAGAGTAGAGAACGGGCTATGGTCGATAACAGGGAATCCAAACGAGAACACGAAAAGACTAAGGCTAGAAAACAAGGAAACGCTTACAAGGGCAGGAAAATCCGTACACACAATGATCAGCGAGTCATATGGGCATTTAAATACACACACCGATTAGACGACTGGGTGGAGACTTGAGTAAACAACCATGACAACAGATGAGGGGGCGGAGACATGAATGGGAAACCGTGACAATATATAGGATGGGCGGAGACATGAGTCCAAGAGTTAGTCTAACGCTGGAGTGCCAACCAATGAGCTGGGCTGGAACCTCCAGCTTAATCGTGACATTTTAATTATTGTTTTATGTAGCATTATTCATAGATTTTTCTTAAAACATCTTTATTCTCATAATTTTCCAACTTTAACTTTCCAATTTTAACATAACACTAAAACGAATTATTTAAATACTATTACAATATCATTGAAATTAGCATTTATTTCAACATGGCACTAAAACACTCTTGAGTCAGTCAAACATTTATCATGTCAAACAGAATAATTAGTGGAGGGGTTAACAAATATAACAAATTAGTTTTGAAACATTGTAGTCGCGTTGATCTTTCATACCTTTTTGTTGATCATTCCTAAAAAAGTACTTTTCTCGTTCAGAGAGATTATTTGCTTTTATGAGTATAGCCAAGCTATACAAGCAGAATATAAATGTACTACAGCTCACTTTGCTGCCAATTTGTCAGATTAATCCTTAGTTTTGTAGCCAGTACTCTGATTTATTGCGTGTGATGAACTTTCATGTTTTATTGACGACATCTGTTGTGTTTCGCAGCCCGGGTCTGGTGTTATGAAGTGCTGTTATGTAATCAGGTGGTATAAAACTTTATACAGTACCACCCATTATAGCGTGTATGTGCTTGCCGATCTCCTCAGGAATTAGCGTGTCACAGTTTTGGCATACACGTGTCATAGTTTTTGAGCTAGTGCTTGTAGTAGCGTGTGTGTTCTGGTCACAGTGTGTGGTGACTGCAGCGGGAGTCAGTGAGTGAGGCCTCCTATCAATCATGCTGGGCTGCTGAAAAGGGCTGCGCTCGGCCGGGCCACCCATCCAGCCGGCCACGGCAGGGGGATCCAATATCCCCCCAGCCCTAATGTACTCCAGATGGCCAGGGCAGAGCACTGGGGCCGGCCAGGGCCTCTCTGTACAACTCCAGAGAGACTGGGAGCGAGAGCGCAGGGCGATCTGTCTGCATAGCTGCGGTGTGTGTACGTTACAGAGGAGACGTCCTGACCGTGGGGTTCCACTGGAGTGTGTTTGCTGAGCTTGCCATATAGGCACACATGCACACACACATTCTCTTAATATGTGTCATACTAAACACCTTCATAAGCTTCGTATGGAAGTATAGTAGGGGTTCAAAAGGAAGCTATATGTCCACAAGGGTTGCTTCAGAGGTGTGATTTTACAGTCGTTGCATTAAATGTGATTTTCTGTCATATTGTAATGGATATTTCAAAATAAAACAAAATTCTAGTATACAACACATATATAATATAATATTATAATATAATATAATATAATCCTTTCAGCTCATTATAGATTTTTGTGCATGATCATTTTTATATTACCTAAATAATATAAAATGATTATTCACTAAAAACTCCCACAGATCATGTTTTTTTTGTTTTTTTTTAAGTGTGCAAGTTGTTTACTCACTTCCCGTTAACTCCATTATATTGTTCATTCAGACTGATTTGCGAATGTCCACAAATGCTAGAGGCAGGATTTATTGCATAAACCAATCATTGCTGAACATATCTAGTCATAACCAGTCATATCGCAATGGGGTGACATTCCCCGATTCATTCTCAGTTACCCCCCACAAAAAACAAACCACATGCTTTAAGGTGTTAAAACTCAATGGAGCTAAAGAGATAAAACTCAAGGGAAGCGAGAGAGGTCCAATAACAAAGTAAAAAATTTTACACCCTCATGCAAAACATCTTGCGTGAAATCCTATTGAAATGACTGGATTTTAAAGAGCAAAGTTAAATGGGACCACACCTATAATATATGTTATCTATTAATTTTGTTTGCTTTAGTTTACTTTAAAAATTCCAACACCTAAAGAATGCAAATAGGAAGTAAAGTAAATGGGAGAGAGTTTTTTTTTTGTTTTTTTTTAAAGCGCTCTCACACCCATTATTCTGGCGGTGGATTTAAGAATGGTAAAATCTATACCCTTATTAACTAAAAGCATGATTAAATTTGGGATGAATTTAAACTTGGATTTAAAGAAAAATTGAGTTTCCATGTGGATCTAGTCATGGCGTACCAGCACAGTTGATTTAGATAATGGCCCCTTGGAAGAACGCTACCATTTTAGTAAAATAAACAGTCAGAAATTGGACTGAGGGTTATTTGAAATGTTATAGATACACCGAGGAATGTGTCTGTCTCCCTGAGGCGCACATGGAAGCTTTCATGGTAACACTATATCTGATGGAAGCCATCGGCCCGCCACAGTTGTTGATGCACCTGCGGGTTCGAAACTTGGCTCAGACCTGGAGATGGCCAGAGAGAGTCTTTCCATTCAATATAGCCTGTCATTTTATCCCTGAATATTCTTGGTCTCTCTCCTTCATTCTTTCAATTTCTCCGTACCCCCCTGACAACTCATCTTCTCACCCTCTATGAGTGTATTTTGTCTTGCTCTCTTTTTCTGTCGCTCTTTCTCTCACTCCTCTCATCTCCCCACTGCCTTCCTTTCCCCCCCACGCATGATTCTCTCTCCCTGTGGCATTGCAGAGGAAATTTAATATTGGATTGTTTGGAGTTTCCAAGGATTCCATTCGGCGTAGCTCCGGGCACTACGCAAAGACAAACATCAGCTGTTGGGGCCAAGAGCAGCAAACATCGCCTCATTATCCCACCATGCTCATTTTTGCTCCACTGGTCTCGTCTCATGCTCTCTTCTAAGTGACTCGTTCTCCCTGTTAAACCTGCTCTTCAGGACGTCTCCGCTCCTGTCAAAATCAGAAAGTGCATTATAAACATTTTTAAGAATCATGCTATGTAGTCCATGGAATATTCTAGAACTCTTTTTGAGAGGATTCTGGAAGTTGACTCGTTCTAAATACTCCATAGGCACCTTGTTCTCCCTGTGTTCCGATCCTCTGGTGGCAGACTTTTTTTTCCAGGAAGAAGTTTAGGGGCATGAAATAGACAGACATAGATGTAAAGACTTGCAGATGTATGGACAGATGGATGAATGAATAGATGGAAAGATGGTTGGACAGACAGATAGATAGATTGAAATGTATCAATCATGAGGATCTCAGCTAAAGGTTGAACAAGTAAGATTAAAAAAATACCTTGTGTCTTTTTCTCCCACAATCATGGCTTTTATTGACCTGTACTCTGTTCAGCCTCCCCTTGCCAAGAAAAACACCTTGTTATTGGGTTAACATTACCTCAGTGGCTTGTCTTTACCTCGCACTTACAGATCCCGTATGAATTGTGTAGATTTAAACAGCTGCACTCCGCTTGCGAATCTCTGCGCTCGGTAATATACTGTAAAATTTGACCAGAGCTGATAGATTACAGTTTAGCCATATGCCTCATCAGTGTCCAGCCTGCACCGATCATTTGACCCTCCCCGCCGGGCTCTGTTGGCCAGTCCGAACGTACGTGCCTGCCACAGAGTCTACTTGCAGCCTCTTCTGAAACTTAAACTCTTCATTAGGAATCTGCTGACAATCAGAGCAGTCAGAGAGTGTGTGTGATAATCCCCCCTCTCGTTAACCCCCCGCGGTCCTCTCTGTGAGAGCACACACATTTGCTCCTGAGGTTTTCTCTTTTTTTAGGGAAGGAATGGAAGGGGTTTGAATCCTCCGCATGCTGATCACCCTTGCCCTAATCCTGCTGCCACATTCCTGGCAAGACCATCTCATGCTCGGTGTCTCTTTCGTAGCATAACACATGCATAGCACCTTATTTATTATCCTTATGGCTGGAGCTATAGCAAACCGGGGCACAATGCACTCTTGCTTTACTTTTTAAAATTATGTATTTATATATTGCAGTTCTTTCTCTTTCTTTACCATTATTATTATTTTGAGTATCAATCGACATTTCTCAGTTTTGTTTCCAATCAGTTTTTTGTTTGCGCGTTACAATGCAGAAATTATCTTTTTTGCTATAAACAATACACAGAAATTTCTAACATGATACTTTATGAAAAAAGTGATAATAAATTAAATATACATTTATAACTTGTTTAAATAGGTTTATTATTCATGAACAGTTTACTCTGGTGTAGGTGTGTCCGTGTGGGTCTTTGATAATACATTTTTGAAAAACGTAAAAAATAATGTAAATGAATAAAAAATAAATAAATAAATAAAATTCATTTAAATATATATGTTTATATGTATATTCATATATTTTAAATAATCATTAATATACATATTTTACACTTGTGTAAATGGTGTGTGTGTGTGTTTTGATTTAAAAAAAAAGTGTAAATGTTTCAAAACATGTAAAATATGTTTTTAAATGTATTAATATATTTGAAATAACCATTAATATTATTTAATATAATTGTATGCATATACAAACAATTTTTTTATTTATATTACAAATATATTAAAAATTTATAAAAATTATATTTATTTAGTTTAGAAATATTACTGTTGCCTACAGATTTCAGAGTTTTCTATTATGCTCGAAGGCTTCCTAAAACAGGCCTGTTTTTCAAGGCATGTCACATTATTCCATTAACAGCAGTTGAGTGGAAATTGATGGATGATGTGTTAAATGGGTTAAAAAGGGGCGTAAGTGGCCACCGTTTCCATCGGTCAAAGAATCACTCAACAAGCATCTGCTGAAACGACTCAGAATGATGTATTAGCACAAACCGCTTTCTGATCTCACGACACATTTATCACAGCCAGGTTCTCAGGGTTTTTTTGCCGCTTCCACCCAAAGTCTCACCAAGCGACAGAGCTGGATGCCTCGTGGTAAGATTAGGAGGTATCCATTTAAACAGCCCTGCAGATTGGGAAAGCGAGATAACGCACACACTGTCCCCTTCCCCGTATCTCTGCTCAACATGAGAGCGACCGAACCGATTTGACAGCAAGCTCTTGAAGATTACCTATGAGCTCAGGAGTTCCAATTTCGGCAGAATTCCATCCTTCAATATTCCGATTCTTATCGGTGCAGTAAGGAAACGCCACCATGTCATCGGCAGGAACGACCACTCGCTCTTGTGTGAACTAATGACATCAAGATGCGATTGCAACACGGTGACAATATGATACACACCGTTCACACACCCACACAAGTGCATAAAAGTTAGAATGATCTAAGAGCACTTGAAATGAAGCTTTTGGTGCATTTTCTAATGATTGCCAGTGTGTTACGTTTAATGGATGGGGGCCAAGCAGCATTGAATTCTGTTCTAAAGAGAGCTATTAGCTTTTTGCCCTCTTAGCATGTCATGCAGTCAAACCAGTCTACGTGCTGTACGTGCACACCTCTCCTTTATCTCAGCTGCTTACCAGGAAGCGTACTGAAAATAAGCCAAAGGATATCCTTTGCAGTTCCATACAGTATCACCAGCATTTTAGGCCACAGTTTTCTGAAGTCTCAAAGTTATACAAAAGTCATGTCTGCGTTTTAAAAATCATGCAATTGTGAACGTGCAAATCTTCTAAACCTTCCAAACTTCTGCAGTCTATTGAGAAAATGCTAATTATAATAAAAGCTTTTAGCTATGCTAATGAGGTCATTTGCATGCGAACCATCGGGCCTCTGGGAATAACAAAATTTTACCACACAGTAAGTTTCCGCAACACTCATTTCAGCGAAGACTTTAATCTAATTTTAAAAAGCAGGACGCTTTGGAATTATTTCTAGATCTACCATATCCTAACAATCATTAGCATAAATACAAAGGCAAGTGAAATTGCAGATAGATTGGATAAATGGTGAATGAAGACATATATGCATACTCTGCACAGAATGCAGCTTTTTTTTCCAGATAACCTTTTAAATTTTGCAAAATTGCCAATGTACAGCAGCCCAGGCTGTGTGGAATACTGTATCCCATAATGCAGTGTGCTGAATTTGACCTTCCATTCCATTAAAGCGAAAGCCGAAGAGAGTTCATTTTCCGGTTTTCCAGTGGAGTTCAAACAAACATTTTTCCAAATATCTTTGTGTTTTGCTGAAGAAAGAAAATCTGTAACTAATGACCGGATTTAAATATTTGGGTGAACTCTTTAAGCCAAATGGAAAACCATAATTTGAACATGTAGTTGAGAGAGAAATTTGAGCTCATGAATATCGGAGATTAATCCTCCACCTGCGGTTCCTACAGGTTAATGAGCAGACCTGGGACGCTGAGTCTCCCAAGCTGTTTTACACTGGTGTGTGTGTTTGTGCGTGAAGGCAGCATGTTGCCTGAGGTTGTGTAGCCCTTGGGTACATGTTTGCATGTTTAAATGCGCTTGTGTTTGGCCTGAGAACCTGGTCTGGATTTTTCCGTCCCCGTGCAGGGGTTCTGCTCCGACATTCTGCCCTTATCCCTTCTTCATTAATCAAACCTCACATCTCCTCTCCCGGCGCGCATCGAGACGCGCTCGAGACGCATTGCAAATCTGGCCACGGAAGGACCTCTAATGTAGTAAATGTATTCAGGTGGGCCGGTTTTATGTATTCACTTTGGAGAAGCCCTGACTCAGGACATTAAGATTCATGATATTTGGGCATTTGTGACACACGCTCACTGTTTAAAATTATTCATTGCATTCCCCGCAGCATCTGTGACTGACAAACTTCCGCACAGGATACATAGAAAAGGAGCCAGGAAAATCACAATCAGATACACTTTTGGCAGCGGCACACGCTCGCTTTGAAGATCAACAATTCCTCAGGTTAGGCACAGAGGACAGTGCTGGAGTTTGCCATGAAGTCTTTCACTGTTGATTCATACTTATTATTCATTTTACAGCTGAAGTGTGTCATTAAATACTTTTCATCCCAGCTTAATATGCAGAAACAACTGTAATATAGTCTTTGACAGGTTGGTTCCCCAGAGAAGTATAAACACGGTTGTATTCTTAAAACATTGTTTGTTAAGAGCCCAACCTGCCCGACAACAGCAACATGGACTCAGCCAATGGTGTGATTTTCGGGCGGGACTCTCACTTTAATTAATAATGTGCATCGTGGCAATAATAAAATGATTTTAATTAAGAAACACTGTTATTGAAAATATAATAGGAAAAATAAAACACTGATATATTAAAGGGATAGTTCACCCAAAAAATTAAGATTCTGTCAGACGGTTAATTATTCACAGTCAAGTCGTTTCAAACCCATAAAACCTTCATTCATCTTGGGGACAATGTTGCTATTGTGAACGTACAATACTATTTTAATGAAGTCCTTACTAGCTTTTTATTTGTGCTTTATTTTAGGTCTAATAAATGCTAGCCAGAATGTGTAAGTCACATTGTGAGAGTTATTTTTATAGAGATTTTGTAATACAGTAGTAAGTCTTGAATGGATGGATATGAACTAGGGCTGCACGATACATCGTTTCAGCATCGTCATCGCAATGAACGCATGCGCGATAGTCACATCGCGGCAGTCTCGATGCAGGGCATCTGATCACAGGGCATCTTTGTGCATCTGATTTAAAAATGTACTTTCTATATTTCGAAACTTTTTATTTGGCAAATATAGATCTGTGAATAGAAAGTAATTAACTCATATTTAAGGGTTCTTTAAAAACTACAAAGCACACGTTGCTTCGCCTACTTCATGCATGCGGTCTCTGCATGCACATGACGAAATGAGCGCGGGACGGGAGAAAAGTGCCACAATGGAAGATTTGGTCGCAAAAAGAAACACAACGTCTGTCATATGGAAGTATTTTATAGGGCTGCTACGCAGAGCCGTTATTCACTGACTGAGCTCCTCAGTGAATAACGGCTCTGCGTATAAATGCGGCTCAATGCTAGATCACGCACTTGATGGAATTTAATCCTAACCCCGCCCCTAATCTTAACCCCACACCTAACACTAAACCTACCAAAACTAGGGGAGTCATAATCTGGCAGGGGGTCAAAATTCGGCACTACACCGGCTTTACTGACAGATGCCCAATACATATCGCACGATGATTATCGCGCAGCCCTAATTTTGGATACAAAAAGGATGATGCTGATGAACACCTGATGAACATAAATAAATCTACACACAACAAAATATATATCGCAGGAAAAAAATATATCGCAATGTAATTTTTTCCCCAATATCATGCAGCCCTAATATGAACCGATGACATATTGATTCAATTTAAAGGATTTTTTTTATCACAAGACAAAAAAATATACATCGTTACTGACACCAGTAACACACATCACCTAAATAAAACGATACATGTAGTTATTTTCAGTTTTTGGAACGTCCAACAGCGTGCCACGTGTTGAAGTGTCTCAAGAGAAAGTGAAGGTCTGTTGTTTCTTCAGCTTGCCAGCTTGCCTGGTAAACAGATATATAAAACACCCTCTTCCCAGATGTGAGGGCTAGCTGTGAGACGCAGAGGGAGACTACGTGGATGATGATGAATGGGGTCTATAAACCGTGAACCACTTCCTCCTGTACTTCAGAGCTCACCTGTTTCTGCTTAACGGAGAAAAAACCTGCTGCTCTTTTTCAGCACCGGCTCGCACGCGGAGCTCTCTGCGGCCCGTCCACAAAGGATGTTTCTAACTAACAGGAAGTCATTGCCCACACACACATCTTTGATCCTTTGTGCACAAGGATGCGTGTCTCAGACTGAGAGATTCAATACATGTTCATTCTACATCGTTTGTTTGTAGCTGATAGCGAGAGTAGTTGCAGATGTCAAATAGTCAAATGCTGTTTAGTCAAATGCCACGTCAAAATTGTAAACGCACAGGATTTTTAAAACATGAACTGTGAAGTTAAGTAATAATAAATTCCTATTATTAACATTATCTCATTCATACTATAAAGCTTAAGTCTTAAGTAAATGAAAATACTAAGAGTATGTGACAGAATTACATTATTAGGGTGTCTCAATGCTGCTTTAATGACTTCTTCATCAGTAAAGTATACTTTCAGTTTCTAAATTAGCATGCAGGGTTTGTCATTACTAAACAACGTCTCTGACATTGTTCTATTAGCCTCGTCAGTAGCAGCTTTCCGTCAGGTGGCTGCGTTAATTATCGACTGTGATCAAACAGTCAAACGATTGTGGGTGAGGGTCTGGCGGAGCAGTATCGATGGGAAGAGGGCTAACATTCGAACTCTCCCTTTTTCCCAGACACACACCAGACATGTTCAATACATCCCCACTTTACTTTCCATTTCCCCAGCCTTTAAAATGCTCTCCCTGCCAGCTGTAATTATGAGCTCTAGCCATGAAGTTACAGGCTACTGCATTGCATGTCTCATTTACAAGCGAATCTATGACGGTTTCTCACTGTAATTAAATAACTTTATACTATTTGGCAATTGAGTTTGTTTCTATTTATTTTCTGCTATTATTGTTATATTAAAAGTGCTTTTAGGATTCGTGCATTTCTGGAAATATATTTCATTTAAGAAATCTCATTTTAAAATAACTTTTGGTTAGAGCTATGAAGCTATACATTTAAAGTGATTTACACAGTTTTGCACGCACTGCAATACTGTTTAGGCTGTAACAACCTTTAATGTATTATTTAAATTGGAAAACATTCTTTATGAGTACGCTAATACCCTAAGGAGCTATAGCTTCTGGGATTTTTTTTTACTTAAATGCAATTACAGACATGTTTTTAAAGAAGTGAATTTATACTTATATTCAGTGAGGATGTGTTAAAAAATTACATGCTGTTCTTTTGAAGTTTCTATCCATGAAAAAATACTAAAGAAATGTATGGCCATTAAAATGCATAATACAAATTCATAATGTTTCTTGAGCACCGAATTAGCATATTTGAATGATTTCTGAAAGTGACACTGAAAACTCATTTTAAAATACATTTACATTTGTATTATATATATATATATATATATATATATATAGTGCCTTTCCAACACCCACGGTCACTTTACAAGTCAAATTTTAAGAACAGAAGCAAATAAACAATCAATACCAGAGGACAAAACATACGAAGAGCTGACAGTAATATACAGAATTTCAAAAACGTAAAAAATCCACCAACCCATTATGTATTATAGTGTAAAGGCATAAACCTGTTTTGCAATTGGCTTCAAATTTGAACTTTTATTGATTGAGTGATTAATAGATTAAAATTATATTTTTTGCTACAAATTCTGCTGTTTCTCGCAACTGCTTCCCAACATCCTGATATATAACGCAAAGTTTTCATTCCTTTCTTATTGTTTTCTTTTCTTACTGTAAAGGTGTTTGTCCTAGCATATACGCAGGCCATCGGGTGCATGACAGAGAAAGAATTTCCGACTGTATATCAATGAATGGATCGATGTGTTTGCATCGACCAATACTTTGAAATCAATACCCGGTATGTTAAGTCAGAAGGTGTGATGATGTGTTTTAAAAGAGCAAGCCGGAAGGCTTAATCAGTGCACGCCTTTCACCCGCCGAGACTTCGGAGATCTCTTTGCTCATTATAAAGTATGTATGTGTGTCCATGTCTGTAAACACAGGTTTGTGGATAGAGCTGTTATCCAGTGTACGCGGTGTGTATGCATTATTATTATGATGCTGCTGTGGGTTCCACGCCACTCTAGGGACCGAGACTTGAGAGGCCCCCTTAAAATACCGCGCAATAATTGGAATTGCTTTATCTTTAGTCTCATCAATTAATGTGCAATTTTCCATTTAATTACCAACTCGCTCACAAAATTTGCAATTAAAATGAGGCGAGATAACAGCGAAGATGCCTTTCGGCTGATAGCACTTGGAATGAGAACACAGGCGTTGTGTGTAATCAGTATACAAATCACACACACACAACGTTCTCAATTTGTATGATTTGGACGAGCTTCATAAAATATGCAATGCCAAGCCAGAATCTAATTTGTCCTTGGAAAATTCCTCACGTTTCCACGAAGTCCAACATGAAACGGTCCGAGCGCAGAGGTGCTGATGGTGTTTATGATCATGATAACTCAAAACCGTGTGTGTGTGTGCGAGAGGTCTCCTTAAAATAGCTGTTTGGTTTGTCTTGGCCCCTTCAACCATTTTCCACACACTCCTGCCAACCTGAAGATGAGCTGCGAGGGAAAAAATGATCTTTCCTGCTTTCCCGCTCGAACTGTTGTCTGTCTGCTGTCTGAAGAAGGTTACATCCTGTCCGCCGTCTGGGAGACTTGGCTTCTGTACTGGATTCTGCTTTGTGTCTCCTTGATTTTCCCACAATCCTCTTGACAGTCCTCTTGTTCTGCTGTCTACAGAATTATTGCGGCAAACTTTGATGGAAACAATTGGAAAATGTGTACGTGCACTGTCAAGACATAGACAGAGCTAACAAGTTGTTCTCAAGAGAGAAAATTACTACTACTAAAGCGCAGAAAGAACTTTTTAGGTCATGTTTTAAATGAGTGATTTATGTCTCGTGTAATTACCGAACGGAGCAGAGGTCCCACCCACATTAACTCAGCAGATGTGATTGTACTGTTCTTTCAGAGTAATTATATATGATTGCTTATGTATTTTTAGTATTCTTTACGATTGTTAGCTTCTGCTTCTTACATCTGTGGGCTGCTACTAAAAGGCTGGAGCTCAGTGGAGGACTGAAGACCGTGTTTTTGGTGGGGTCAAACTGTCTGAAATTATCATTTTAATTTGGGTGTGATTTCACGAGGTTCTTAAATGAAAATTACACAAAAGACTCAACAGCAAATATATGCTTACAACTGTCTTCTTGTGTTTGGATGGAACTAAATCTTATTTTGAATGCACTCAGACTGATGGGAAAATCAATATGGGTTGAGACGATAGCATACATGTTTATAGTAATAGACTTGGTAAGAGCATATACTGTATAACTTGAAAAGAAATAAGAAAGCAAGCCCTGCATTTATTTATTTAAAATTCTAATTAGACAACCTTTGAATAAAAGTGACATTTCGTTGTGTGAGCAGAGTACAGAACTTTTGTACTTAATAAAGCTTCATTTAGAAGTGGGGTTCAGGGGTGCATGTGCAGTAACATGGGACCAATTATCTGTAGTCAGGGTTTCCCACAGTGCACCATCTCTGGAGTCCACCCTTCCCTTGCCCAGTGTCAATTACTCTTCTGACAACAGAACTAATGAGCCCCTGATTGGCCTGCTGGGGTTGTCATGTTTACCTTAGAAAACACTAACTCATCATGTACCTGCACCTTTAGGCGTTTATTTGCTTTTCTAGACAGACGTATGGATGTAACAGTTTTTACTGGTTGTGGAGATGCATTAGATTGTCTTGAGCTTGTTGCTAACGTGTTGTATTTAGGGGCATTATTGGTATTATGTATGAACGTTTGTGGACAGAATTGCATTAATTGGTGTTATTTTAGTCCACATGACTACAAATAGCCCTTATATGCAGACCTTGATGTATTGCCTGGCCTCAGAAAGGTTTTTATTTTATTTTATTTTGATCAACTACAACATTACATGAAAGTTTTTTTAAAGAACAAATGTTTGTGAGTTTAAGTACAGCAGCACCTAGTGGTGTGTTGTGGAATTGTTCCTCTAAAGAACCGAGGAATGCAATGGTGTATATTTATTTATATATTTTCATCAGTGTTATCAGTTATAATTATACAACCTGCTATAAAAGACACCGATCATAATCATTTTTCTTTCTGGTAAGCATACCAGCAGATATGAATTTGGTCATGAAACAGGATTGCAAATCATTTTTAATTTCACTGTTTTGTTTCCTTCAGGATCTCCATGTGAAGCTATCCCATGATGCAACATGTGTCCCCAGCACCAGCATTGACCATGATGGCCACACAGAGCGTCCCTCCACCATCGTACCAGGAGAGCCAACAGGTCAGTTAGCAAACATTTTTCTTTTAATTAATTATCATTAATGCAATATTACTAGTCAATACAAAGATAAAATAGGATTTTTGCGTGACAAATACGTTTTTTTTTTTCAGCAACATTACGGTAAACTGTGGCTTTGTCTTAAATTGTCACTGTCAGAAAGGTACATCTCTAGTTCTGTGCAGTGTCATATCTTCATTTTGCTTGTCCTGAGTTAATCAGAGGGACACAGAGCAGCGTTTTTGTCCCAGAGCCCCCTCTCCCTGTCCGACTGCTGTCTCCCTCCACCCTGAGGATTAGAGGCTGGGGAGAAGAGCAGCACGCTGGTGGAGACATGCAAATGAGAGCTAGTTAAGTGTGAAGAAGCTAATTTATTTCCTATTTGAGGCTGGGATTAAGACTTCCTCTTTCCTCCCTTAAACCATTTTTGTTCTGGGGAGGGAGACAGGAGGGGGCTTGCTTTTAAAGCAGCATCACAAGAGAGAAAAGCATGGCAGGAGAGACAGGGAAATGTAGACAACAGACAAGTTGTGCTCTCTCTCCCACTAATGCATTCTAAACAGGGTATTTGTTCATCTTGACAGTGTTTCGATTGCTAAAGGGCGAGACCTCTGCCCACCTCGACTGCCGGAGTTTTATTTGATGACTAGGTGGAACGTTTTCTTGCAGAAGGTGACCTATGTAAAAATTTAGGGGTCATGTGCCGCAATTTAGATTCCAGATTTTAATGAGACCATATGCTGCATTGTCTTGCGTTGTCAGAGACAGTGGAAGAGCCTTCCTGAATATGTATGCTGGGATTTTTTTTCTGGGCTTATGCTGGGCTTTTGTCTCAAGTTTTTCTAGAACTTTATCTGGATGTGTGCCATTTTCCCTCTGTTGCGGAAAAGATAACAAACCAGATTACTATGCGCCCATTTCCGCTCTTATAGCTCCATAAAAAAAGCATCGTAACCCATTAAAAAACACAAAAGTGAAGCGTTCATAAACTAAATCTGATAAGACGACACTGCCTGGCTGTGATTCATCAATAACATGCATATGAGCAAGATGATCGTGAACTGCATCTCTGGCAAAGAGGGGGCAAAATTCAATTCAATTTTTCAATTCAAATTTATTTGTGTAGCGCTTTTCATGATCATCGCAAAGCAGCTTTACACCAAAGTAATGTTTTACAGTATATGTAGTAGTAGATTGTATATGTACATATGGCGCAGATGTGAGTTAAAGATCAATTAATGACGTAATCGAACAGACAAGGAACATTATAAATTAGTAGCAGAGTTCGGTAGTGCTGTGTGT
>JAUMHR010008679.1:0-14419 GCA_032361145.1 Enteromius fasciolatus
TCCTCTCTCCCCCGGGCCTTCTCACTGCCTGCTATATACACCAGAGAGAGAGGGAGAGAGAGAGAGAGAGAGAGAGAAGTACATGAACTGTACCATGTATTCAAGGACACAGAGACAGTGTAAATATGTTTGTGACTATTACTGTTTATCTTTAGTTATTCTGATTTGAAATGTTTACTGCTATATTATTCATATTCCTACACATTCATGAAATACTTTTTTTTTTTTTTTTTTTAAATGTTTTAGTGATTTATCAACTGGATGTAATTGCAGTCATGTTTCTCCTTGACTTGTTTTCATGTCAGATTTTTTTTTTTTCAGTTTAGGCAACAATCTATCTATCTATCTACAGTATCTATCTCTCTCTCTCTCTCTCTCTCTCTCTGTATGTCTGTCAAATTATTATATATGTTTATATTTACATTTAATATCTTGCCTTTTATCCAAAGCCAAATGTGGACAATGGATGCAAAAACACAGATTACTTATTTTTTTCAAAAATCAAGTTTTTTTATTATGCTATCATGTTTTATTAATTTTTATTTGTTTTTCATATATTTTTTTGTAATTTTATACCTAATCAAAATACCCCAATTGCAGTTTCGTTGAGATTAATTGGATTAGATTAATTAGATTATATAAAAGTATATTAAAGTACTGTAACATCCACATCAGTTTCTACACCAGGCTCCACCCTCCCTGCGTTCACAATCCCCGGAGTACTGATTTCAATCACCTGTTCTACTCACCTGCCACGAATCCCCAGCACCAGATAAAAGCACACACCACAGCTCATTCATTGTCCAAGCTCATCTCGTCGAAAGTGGACTTACCATTGCTTTCTACTAACCTTGCTCCCTTACCTCTTTCAGTTCCTAAAGCCTTCTTGATCCTTCCCTCGGCTCCATCGTCTTGTCATCTGTGGTGTGTGGCTGTCATCATCTGTCTGTTGTCCTACAAAGACTTTTCAGTTATATTATCATTACCCAGAATTGGATGAATTTGAGTTTGCTTACCTTGGTTTCGTTTTTGCACCGCTGTGAAATAAACATTGTTACATTTTACTTACCTGTCTGGAGTCTGCTTCGTTACAAGTACATTACGCAATGATTTCAAAGTGACACAAACACACACAAATTTGTGATGTCATGCATGTTTGCGCAGCTTGTGAAGATCATTCTGTAACGACTAGAATGCTTTAATTGAGAGCATTGTGTATATGTGGTGTCTTTTCTCAAGGTCAACGATGTTTCCTTACACATCATACTGTATGATGTCATGCAAATATCTGTGCAAATCAATTAAAGCGTAAATTAATTTGTCTGATTCATTCCACAGATGTTGTCGAGAAGGGGTTGTTTGTATCTAAATACTCTCATGTTCACAGCGAGCAATAAGATGGTGAGTATTATTTCCTTCGTTCAGATAACGGCACAAAAGGACAAATCAGTCGTCCTTGGATCTGCCCCTCCACACACAAAAAATATCAACTATTGTGAGTGTTTCAATTGCGGGAACATAATGTATTGTTTTCATTGTAACAATGAGCTTAGTAATTGTAATGAGTACGTATTAATTCCCCAATGAACGTCAAATATTTAGATTTACCCCTTAATTAAAATGTGTACTTGAATGCTTATCTCCTCTGCTATATTACCTCTACTGTGAACAATTAGGATTTTTTTTTAAAGACACTCGCTTCCATAAGCTAATTGTTTTCTCTTTTTTTCAGGGAGACTTTATCAGAACTGGCCACTAATTAACAGAAATCACAGTAACTATTGCATAGGTAGCTTGTTAATTAATGGTCTAAGATGCAATTAAATTACAGATGCACATCCTAATTTACTAACCAACTTCTCTTAATCCTGTGTAATTTCAGAGGGATCTTGTTAAATCGAAAAGCAGAGTGATCAGGGTGGCAAAGTGCTAATTAAGCTCTGAATGGGGGGGCAGCATCAACAGAGCACAGGGATGATCCTTCGCTGTCTGTTTACATCACTGCAGTGCATTCTGGGAGGTCACCCCACAACCTGGGACAGGCGTAGTGTTCTGCTGCTCCAGGAAAAAAATGTGTAAGACAGATAAAAACAGCACATCTAAATCCCTTCAGCTCTGTGTTTACGGACACAGACAGCTTTATCTGCACTAATGTCATCAACATTTAAAGCAGGAAACTTTATTTCTAAGAACTGAAGCCTTTTCACACAATATGTGGACGGTGAGATATCTGTTGCTGCTACACAAGAACCGACTTTCTGTTACTTGATAGAAAGGGCTTCGTATTGTTAGGAAAAGTCTCTTTAATGTCTGTTTGTTTCTTCTAGATGGTATAGATGCTAACCGAGTCTCTGACTTTTCTGCTCTTCTAGTGTTTCCGAAGGGATCTCAGAAATGTCTCAAACTGTACTCAGATTTGACATGATTCCAAAGATTCAAAAGCTCAACATTTCTCAACAAATCCTTAATCAGCCCTTCTTTGTAGATATTTCTTGTGATGAAAAAGTCATCTCTTGCCTTCTCAGAAGTTTCAGAGATCTCAAAGATGTTTCTAATTTTCTTGATCTGCAATTACAGTAGATCGCAGCAATCTCTGAATGAACGTGTTTCAGCAGATTCTTTTTGTTGTTGTTTCTCTCCTGAGAAAATCATTTCAGTCATCTTGCATGCCGTTCCTCCAGAGTTTCAGAAGAAATGACAAATTTCTCAAAATGTGCTCAGATTTGACAAGATAACAGACTCTGCTCTCAAAGGAGGAATTTCAAAAAAACATTTTTCAAAGTTTGCAATCAGATATCTATGAATGATGATTTCAGTCTTGGATGTAATTCCTCTAGAGTTTCAGAAGAGATTATGTCTCAAAAAGTCTTTACCCAAATGTGAGAAATTTCACTTGAACTTAACTCTTCTCAACTGATACCTTAAACATCATTATTAGCAACCCAGTCTCACGACCAATTCGTATAAGGTGGAAAAATTTATATAATTTGTACAAATTCCTACAACCTCACTCGTACGATTTTGTATGATTCGTCTAAACCCCAGTGACGGGTAGCTTTAGGGGCGGAGTTAGATGTAGGTCATTCATACAAATGCATACGGATTGGCAACTCGTAAAATACGTATGATTTAACAAAAATTGTATAAATTTAAGTGACGTCATACGAATTTGTACGAATTAGCCACCTCGTGAAATATGTACGAATTGCCATGAGATTGGGTTATTATTAGGCTTTTCTTCTGAGGAAAAAAGACTGTTAATCTTGTCATCTCCAGGGTTTCAGAAGATATCTCAAAAAAGTCTCAAACGTTCCTCGAAGTTTGCAGTCAGATATCTCTGAATAACCGTGTCTCTATTCTCTCTTGATTGAAAAAATCTCCAATCATGTTGCATTTGTTCCTCGAGTCTCCTCTAGAGTTTCAGAAGAGATCCCAAAGTCTCAAAATGTGCTCACCAAGATTTACTCCCAAAGGTGAAATATTTCTGTGTGAATTCAACATTTCTCAACAAATCCTTAGTTTCATCTCTTTTTTTAGACTGTACCTGTGGGGGGAAAAGACACTTGTCATTTCTAGTGCTTCAGAAGAGTTCTTAAAAAATCTCAAACTGTGCTCAATTTTTCCAATATACCAAAGTTTGCAGACAGATATCAACAATCTCAAAGATGGAACTTTCCCCAACAGATTCTCTAGCAGTAGCAGCAGTAGTAGTTACTGTTGTTTTCCAGATTGTTCTCTGACAGAGTCATCTTCACTCTTGAAAACAAAGGTCCTTCACGGTAGAAAAACCCTTTTTTTTCTAAATGGTTCCATAAAGAACCTTTAACATCTGAAGAACCTTTCTGTTGCTCAAAAGGTTCTTTGTGGAGAAAGAAGGTTCTTCAGATTATAAAAAAGTAAGAAGGTGATAGTTCTTTAAGCAACTAAAAATGGCATCGCTGTGAAGAACCTGAAGAAGTCAAGAGTGTTGACTGTCATTCTTATTGTTTCAGAGGAGATCTTCAATTCCAGGTTTGGTAAGATACCAAAATGTACTGTGATTACCAAATCAATCACATAATTCACAATTATATCATTTTAAAACCTGATAATCTCTCATGTTATCGCTGGAGTTTCAGAGGAGATCCCAAAAAAGATTCAAACTTAAAGTGAGAAATGTCATCAAGAAATCAGACATTTCTCATCAAATAATCTGATAATCTGTCCACCCACATTCATTTTATACCTCTGTACTTTTACTTCAACAATCATTAAATATTCTCTAAAGGAATTTTAAGAAAAACATCTGAAAGAAAGTTGACGCATTAGCCAAATTCAGCCGAGACTACAGACGTTTCTTACAACAGGGTATTAAATGACAAAGTCCAAATCAAATCTTAAAAATGAGGTATTGCGGTAAAACAACTTTGCAACTCTGTCACTGCGAGTCAGATATTTTACATTTGTCTCATGCTTGTTGACCACAATTTCCCTCATTTTTAAGTGTTTGAAAAACGTGGCCCCCGTCATATACGGTTAAGATGCCTTCCTCTGGGCTTTAGGGAATCAGACAGACAACATGGCTGCCTCTGATTAAGAGTGTAAGAAATCCTGTTACACACTTGCAGCTGAACGCCTGAGAATATCACCACTCTCATTATTGGGCTGGGATTTGAAGAAGGGCTTGTAGCGTTCCTCATTGGGAAAATGTCTACAAACATCTTTTCATCCTTTTTCCTCTATATTTTACTCCCTCAGTCCATTTAGTTTCATCAGTCTTGTAAAACAATGAGTAGACATGTTTCTTTTCAGCATGCATTCGTATGGTCAAGGTGACTCTTTGCTAATGCGTGTAATAAAAGAATTGTGTCGCGGGAAATGCTTGCAGCTCTGCTTCCACAACATGATCTTTTAGTTTTCCTACATGTTGCATCATAAAGAACAGACAAATAGGAAAGTCGCATGGTCAGTAAAACATTTCAATGGACTATTCTTAAGGTTAGTCCCTCATGTACGATTTTTGTTTTGCAGCTGACAGATTGGAGAAGAATTAGAGAACAATTCAAATGAAACAAAAATAAACGGTAACACTGATTATCTTCCATTTGATTGTGCAGTAACTAGCTACTAGTCTATCAGTGATTCTTTTTGTGTCATTGATAGATTTAAAAAATGTCTATAAAGAAAAAGAAAAAGAAAAACAACTCGTAAATTTTGAGAGTTTAAAAAAATTCTTTAAAAAAACGATTTAAAAATACAATTCTCGTAAAAGCCATTTGTTTGTGATGTACAGCCAAATTCCAAACTTCTCTTTTAAAGTTTGAGTGCTGGTTCAAACTGTCCACATGGACGGAATTGTATAGACATTTGTGAAATGTTAACAGAATTGAACGGCAGGTAAAAAAAATTAGGTTCTGATCAAAAGCTATGGTTCTCTCCATTCAAAAGCTTAGAGTTGTGCATTTATTGTGCATTTGACACAACAGCTTGTGTGGGTTCAAACTCCCAATTTTAGAGCGTTGGTTCATGAAATGCTCTTTAAAGGATTAAAGTACACTGAGTTTGAGAACACGGAGACTTTGCTCTGTAATTACAGTCGTGCCCGCACCAGCAATTTGTTCCTTGACACAAAGCATAAAAGTCTTTCCTAAACGTCGACCGTACACACACATATCAACTTTTCGAGGCCATTTTGATCCCTCTAGACTTCCTATCAATAACACGTCCCCGATCAGCCGGCGAACTGCAAAACACAGTCGAGGCGGCAATTAGCGCAAATTAACAGACATTTTCAAAACCGTCTTTGCTCAGAAAATGGCCGCTTTGTAGTTCAAAAACATCCCACTCTGGCCCTCGTGTGGGAGTTCTTCCAGCAATTGCTTAAATCCTAAAATAAGTACTGCAATCTCCAGGCACAGACACACTGTAATGCTTTAAAAACAATTTAGAAACTGTCATCGTTGTAATTACAGTAACTAATTACCGTCCTCGGCAAACAAATAGCTTAACATAATACTGTGGCCCAATCAATTTTGAAGAAATGCAAATTCCTAGCGCGAAAGGGGGGCATTTTGGCAAACCTGAAAAGGAATTCCGGAAATAATGCACTTTGTTTTATCCGCACATAATTCCCAGGGAATATCATATCATAAATATTTGCATTCAGTTCTTATCAGGACATTTGCATTTGGCTCTTATCAGCCAGCAAACCAGGCACCGGCAGATAGCGCGAGCGGCTTCCACGCCATACACACATTTCTAATGAGACACGTCCCAGGCTGATATCATATTTTGGCTAGAACTTTATCGCCAAAACGAGGAGGTCATTTTCTCCTAGAGTTGGCTCATCTTGGAGCTGTCTTTGAGTTGTTGCTTTTTTCTCTCATTTGATGTGATTCAACTCAGATTCATTTTTTAAAAGCCCGCAAAAAAGGATTATTCCTTTTCTTCTCGCGACCGCGACTGCCTGCTATCAGTGGCACGTATGCTAGCGGTGATTATCACCACGTCACAAAATATTTCACTTTTATCTGTGTATTATTTTATTTGCCACTGCATCATCCCTTGAAAGAGGGCGGGAGGAGGAGAGAGAGAGAGAGAGAGAGAGACGGCGAGGCTCATCTGCATGAACCGTCGTCCTCGCAGCACAAACAGACAGGTTGCCGCCGCCGTGCCCATCTTCTTCAATTACTACACGTATGCAACAGTTAGCGGAGGAAAAAAAATGAAAATAATTGTTTGATAACGTTTTCAAAAAGGCATTCCACAATAACAATTTCATGGCGCATTGCGGAGTGTAATTATAAATCAGGCGTTTTTCTCGGACAGCCTGAAAAACACTGGAGGTCAAGTGAAGTGTCCTAGTGAAATGCTGCTCTCATTAGCACAATCTGCTATTATCTGCTAATTATTTCTCTGTTGCTCCAAACCGTTGTGCTGGGCGCTGGGCGGCCGTCTACCCACGCGCCACTCAAATCAGTCACCTCTCCAGAGCCGCTGCTCGTGCGAATGCGTTCGTTTGCATAAATTACAAAAAATTATTCGACAAAATGCTATGTTTTCTTTTGATGTAACCATAATCAAGAGGGGGGAAAAACACAAATATATGTTGACTCTCGCTGTTTTTCCTACTTATTTTCTGGGCATCTGTCCTTATCGCTTTTCTACAATTGAACGCATTGCTACGCTTAAAGAAAATAAACAGGACATCCATATGCGACCTACCATAAAATGTACAGAATCTGGTGCAAAAACAAATGTTCCTGAGGGAGGGAACATATATGTAACGCCGGAGTGACTCGACTGAAGAAGGGGTACTTAAAAAATGTTAAAATACAAAACTGTTACAGTGTCAAATAGTATTTTTTGTTACACTAAGATACGTATTTCAAAAACAAATAGGCCCAGTTTCACAGACAGGGTTTAGCCTAAGCCAGGATTAGGCCATAGTTCAGTTAGGACATTTAAGTAATTAAACATCCCTTAGAAAAAAGCATTGCTGGTGTGCATCTTAGAACAAAACAAAGGCACTGATATGTATTAACAGTCAATGCAAGTTTCTTTCAGTTAAAACAGCTCAGATTTATATTTAGTCTAGGACTAGGCTTAAACCTTGCTTAAAATTGTAATGACTCCAAACTTTATGTGAAAACACATTTTTATTGAGTTGTGTAATTTCTTCTCTAAAAAATGTTCAAAAGTTTGTTCGCGATTAAAACTAACCTATTGTCCAAGTATATTTAACTGGGCTGGGAGAACATATTGTAACATGACACGCACCACCTTGAAATCTATGGGAATGTGTAATGTGTAAGGTAAACATTTAGGTCAATGCTACGACATCAATGCTAACGCAATCTCTGTTTACTGCTATCTCTGCGCTCTGTGCTCGTTCTGATTCTGAAAGAACACAGATACAGAGGAATGAACTGATATGTGTATCTCGAGCAGACATATCTCTTATTTTTGGAGCATATTAAACGTCTTGCATCTCCCTGTCTGCTAACGCTAGTATTGGCTAAGTTATCTCACCTCTGTTATTGTCTTGAAATCTTATCATCATCTTTGTTTAAACAGAGAGGCCAGCACATTCCTGTTCTGTTCCTGCGGTTTTCCTTTTATCCAGAGCACCTTTAAAATGTTGGTTTCATGCTCAACTTCATTTAGACTACAAACTGAAGCCACACACACAGATTGGTCATGATGATAAGTGTTTCAGTAAGCTTTAAAGTCATTCATAATGTACTGCTAGCTCCTTGTGCGTTTCTTCAAGAGAAAAAAAAATCATTGGGTTTAAAATTAGTATAATTGTTTGAGTGAGATAATAATAATAATAATAATTAGTATTATTATTGATGTTATGATTGTAGATATCTATCAGGTTTGTAACAACAATAATAAAATCATATAAATAATATTAATAATAATAATAATGTATATGTGACTTGTATGTAAGCACAATTACTAACTAATAAGATATATAATAATGAAAATATAAAACATTTTTATTATTGTTATTAACATACAACGTACACATATTCGGTCACTTGTGAAATAATATATATAAAATAATATATAAATCCTTTTATAATATATAAAAGTGACTTTATATCTCCATTCTTCATATTGGATATCTTCCAAAAGTTGTTACTGTATGTCATGAACCATGCAAATTTGATCATATCCAGCACTAGCTCTTTCTAGGAATTGCTTGTAACATCCTTAAATTTGTAAACCGGTGAACTGATCAAATCTAGTGCACTAACCCCCTGAAATTTTGTAAAGCCTGCTAATCAGATCGCAGCTTGCGATTAGAGCCAGCTTTTGACATTTTTGTGTGTATTATGCATCAGATGGTTTGTAGGCAGTCTGCGAGCGTGCCGTCTGAAGCTCAGACTAGAATGGAGATGGAGATCTGTGAGATAACCCTTCCAATCTTTAATGGATTCAGTTGACAATGACTGTCAAAAGCTGCTGATGACATTTAAGTTGTAGTGGATTTTAGGGATAAACGTTTCCTTCTCTCTCTTCTCTCAGGTGGAGGGGCAGAGGATCAGACAGACTCATTACACTGATGAACATATGGACAAAACTCAGGTATAGAACCATCACAGATGAAACAATTACTTGTAATTGTAATAGATGTTGAATTAAGGGAATGTTTTGCCTTATTTGAAAGAATTCTGTAAAGCTCTGGTTGTTTATACTGTAGATGTTATGACATGTCTTAAGAACAAAACTAACTTGTTGAGATTTTTCAGTACTATACTGTCTTGTGCTTATTAGCTTGTTTTATTTGACTTATTAGGTTGCTTTATATACGATTTTTTTGATGATTTTTCATCTAAATGGCTATTCATAGAATGCCTTTCCAATATGTGTCTTTTCCATTGTTGTTCTATGTAAACATAGCGCTCGCGTCTTTTGCAGCGAGCCCCACATTTTTAAGATGCTGAGTTTAAGTTAAAAGATTTACAACTTTTAAATGCCGGGCCGCTCATTAAAGTCAGTTCAGTCACGACCACTTTGGCAAGTTATGTTAAGTTTAATGAAACGTGTGAATGGCCCTTAACACTGTTAAAGTCAAAATGAAATACAAATGTTAAAGTTACAGATTAGTTCACCCCAAAATTAAAATTCTGTCATTTTGTTCTCGTCCTTATGTTCTTCCAAACCCATAAGACATTCATTAGTCTTCAGAAAACAATTAAATTTTACATAAAAATGATGAAATCTGAGAGCTATCTGACCCTCCATAGACAGAAATGATCCAGGTCTTGAAACATAGTAAATACACCGGTAAAACAGTCCATGTGACATCTGTAGCTCAAATTTCAGTTTTGCGATTCTACGAGAATACTATTTTTTTGTACAAAAAAATAACATAATTTACTTAACCATTCTTCTCCCCCAGGTTACGTTTCCATTTTAGAGAGTATCACAACGCAGACGCATGCCTTATTATGCATTATCATGCATATAATGTTCATGTGCATGCTTCTCTCCAAACGTAAACAACTCTGATATGTCAAAATGGCAGAAGACGTAACTCAGAGGAAATTATGCTGTTTTTGTTTTCTTTGCACAAAAACAAGTAGTTTATCCACTGATGTCACATGAACTGTTTTATTGAAGTATTTACCACGTTTCTGGACCTGGGAACATTTCAGTTGTGTTACTGTCTATGGAGGGTTGGATGGCTCTCTAAATTTATCAAAAATATCTTAATTTGTGTTTTGAAGATGAATGATGGTCTTACGGGTTTGGAAGGGGGGTGAGTAATTAATGACATAATTTTCATTTTGAGGTGAACTAACTAAGTAATATGTACATTATTATTTTGTGATATCTAATTTTACTTAGTACTTTTTGTTTTTATTTTTTATGAAATATCATATAATATTCTTTTCTTAGTAATTTTCTAAATTTTGTGATATTTGTGCATCAATATATTGAACCTAGACACACTTTTACTGTGTCCATGTAAGAGGACTGTGACCTGAGAAAGCATTTCTCCCAGTCTCTCTCACACAAACACTATAAATGGCCTGTTTGGGGTTTGGAAATGGCATATGAGGGAGGACAGGACGGGGTTGGGTGGAGTCGTGCCGATTAAGTGATTGGAAGCATTCGGCCGCTGAATCGCTTTTCTTCAATCCTGCAGATAACATCGTCCCTGCGCTCTTTATCTTTCTTCTTGAACTTCTTTTAAACATCCCTCCCTCACTCTCTCTTCATTACATACTGTCCGCTTCTTCTGGCGTCCACTTTCATTACCGAGACTTATCTCATTCACCCTTCCGCTGTCACTCCCGTTATTGTGTGGCAAGGATTTTCAGATTAGGCGTTCGCACAAACTCTTCACACCATGCTCTGTGAGATGGGCCCAAATAACTAAAAAATGTGAGGTAAATTAATTAGGCTGTCATTGAGAAATGGGCTGCTCACGTGTTTGCACGGTTGATGGTGCTTTGATTGGTGTGGAAAAGTTAAAGCAATGCTTTGTGGCCTTATTAGACCCTACTGACCCCTGATTCATGGGATTTAAAGTGAACAGCTTAACTCAGCTCTGCAATAGCCATCATGCGCTCACTCTTCTATCAGTCTTTCTGTATGCTAAATCAAATTCACCAGGACAGACGGAGAGAAACTCATCAGACAGTTCTTTAATATATAAATAGAATCATTGCGCAATGATCACATGTTGCTTATTATTGACATTCATGCATTACTTTGCTGTTCTCAATTCCAAAAATGTGTAGTCAAACCAAAATTTATTTAGACACTTTTCTCACATTGTCTGTTTTTTCGCTTTAGAAAATTTTATTTTTTTATAGTCCACAGTTACAGGTTACTTTATTTTGCAGTCCTCACTTACATAAATGAACTATTGTGTCCTGCAGCCACTATAGTAAAGAAAATAAAAATAAAAAATGATATTTGGTGTCTGAATAATTTTTGGTGTGACTGTAAACATACATCTATTTTTTTTTAAATAATGCCAAGTACACGTTTTGAAAAGTTTCAGAATAAATTCAGTCCCATTTCAGATACTATGTGTGATGTGTATATATTAAGTTCTGTTATCAGGTATAATGATTGTGTAAAGTTATCAAGTGCCACATTTGGGTCAGCCCCCGACACTCCCTATCTATTGTAGTAAACATAACATTACATTATATGTAATGTATATATAGCAGCCAGCCATCTAATCATCTCCACGTTAATTCGCACCCAATTAAACCATTTTCCCTTATCTTTAAAATATCCCAACTTCCCTTCTCCCGCATCTCGCTTTAGTGCACCCCACCTCCGCCCCTTCTCCACCTTTTTACTATTTGATTCACGCCTTCCGGGGGGCAGACGGAGACCAAGCCGAACTCTAACCCACGCTAGGGTTCAAACCATTAGGGCTCGGAGTTCGCTGCTCTCCCAGCTCTCTCCCCAGACAGCACGCCAAATTCGCTCATTTTGTTACTACGAGGAAAGCGTGAATGTCTTAAGGCAGGCTCTTCTCGTATGGTCAGGGCTCAATTACGAGACAAGCACTTCCCGACCTCACAATCATTTTTAAACATGTCAAAAAACTTCGGGAGCTGTCGGATTAAAAGCGTGACTTGAGTGCTGTTGAACGAGCCGATTTGTTGAGAAAACTGGAAATGACCAGAATGATCAGAAGCTAAAAAAGAAAACCACAGAAGAACAAAAATGAACATGGCAGCGCCACAGAGAATTTGAACTTCACTTCGTGAAGGTGATTGCAGGTTTTAAAATCGTCCCGTGTACCACTGCGTCTGTAAACAAAGTCACTTGTGACATGTGCGTGGCCATACGGTCTTCCGACCGTCCGAATTCACACCGTGTACAGCCGCGTTTAGTAGGTTTACTAATATTCTGCCTTGTCCAATTGTATTTTGTGCTTCAATTTCCACCATTAAAACTAAATGAGGAATCAGTTGTGCAATAATCAGTAAATAACTTAATATGATTTTTTTGGTGAAGATTCGAATGAGTCTGGTCACTGAGTTAAATCAAATAACTAAAGAACTCTCACTCGCACACCAAAGTGTTTTTGATCTGATAAGGTCTTTCCTGTAGTCTCTGTGCATGATGTAATTTCATCATTCAGCACACAGGTTAAGAGAGGTAAGAACATTAACACGCTCTTTTTTTTAATGCGCACATATTCGCACAAAGCACATTTCCCTGCTGTTTTAATAACTCATCTAAGACCTGCGATCTAATCGGCATGTACAGCAAGTAATTAAAGTTGAAATTAATTACTGTCTGTGCTGATATTCTAATCAAACAGCTTTGGAGTATTTTGTAGCAGAAAGTTGATATTTTGTCATCCGTGCTTTATCTCCAGCGGCGGCGCGCGATCGTCTGTACTTGCAGATTATTCCTCGCCAGGAAAAGCTCAGGAAGTGACAGATAAAGAGGGAGAGAACTTCCACGCTTTTCTTTTTTTCGAGTTCCCGCTTTGACCTCTTGACAGTTCTCATCCCTCGTTCTGCTCCTCCGTCTCTCCCTCTTTCTCTTAACATTCCTTTATCATGACAGTGTTTGGAGAGAGATAGGGCTGAGGCTTTGTGACTGCGTTTGATGGAAATTAGACAGTCGTTCATTAGTGAGTTAGATAAAGTCCCTCCCTACTTCCCACCCGGATGACAGTTGACTCCTCGGGGAGCTCATTTCACACCGAGAGCTTGCGGTGGTGCACGCGTCGCCGCGGTGGAAGTGACTCCGACTCGCTCGGGTCCCATCTGAGTTTGTCTCCGCAGACAGTGCCACTGGAAATGTCAGCAGGAGCAGAGAGGAGCCGTGTAGAGTCGCTCACTCTAACAAGCCGAAGGCTTCTCCCTGCGGGGCCCGCTTATGCAGAGCCGCTCTTATTTCTCTGCTTTGTCTCCAGTCAGGCTCGTCGCAGAGCTCGCTGCACCTACAGAGGTTGCTTTTATAGAGAAGGTTTGTGTTCTGCACCACTAGCGTTGGTTGCAAAAATAATGACTTTTTCAATCAGGTTTTGTAAATGCTCTGCATAGTCCACTTTAGACAATCTACTAACAGTAAGTAACTTAGCAGCTACATGTCAACTAGCAGCCATTGGAGTATTAGTAGTATCTTTTAACACTTTATTTTGGTGGATCCACAACATACTACATATTGACTATCAGAAATTTTGCAGGTACAAGCATATTCTACTAACCCTAAACCTACCCTAACAGTCTTCTCTGAGAGTTAGTAGATATGTATGAGAATTAGTTGACATGTAGTTACAAAGTGACTTATACTGTAGTTAGTAGAATGTCTAAATGGCCTATCGCAATAAAATGTAACCTATTTTTTATTCAAGAACCCATTGATCTGCTTCAGAGGACATTAGTAGAGGCAGTACTTGCGAATATATCCACACCTCCAGACTTATTATCTTTCGGAGACTCCAGGTGTGCTAAATCCTGACTCCAATTAGCTTTTTTGAGGTCATTAACTTTAAGTTTTTTTTAGTTTTTTTTTTTAGTTCTCATTAAAGACATGAAAAAACACTTTTTTTTTTTTATTATTATTTTTAGACAAGTTATTTATGTCAATAGCCTTGACTTGAAGATCGGATCACATTTTATGACCAATTTATAAAAAAAAAAAAATAATAATAATAAATTCAATTACAAAAGGTTCACATACTTTTTCTTGCAACTGTAATGGCGCTTTTCCACTACACAGTACCAGCTCGGCTCGGCTCGACTCGACTCGGCTCGGCTCGACTTGGCTCGGTTTGGTTTTCCACTGTGTAAAGTTGTACCTGTACAGTACCTGGTTGTCACAGCGACGCTGCAGGAAACTGCCGTGACGTAATCTTCTATGCAGAGATTTCTTTGTATACCTTTTCGTTCCTCGTTGCTCTCGCTAGATCCTTTTTTGTTCGGCAACCAAACAAAGG